>JAGMWU010000031.1:1131346-1218795 GCA_018697195.1 Certhia americana
TTAAAAAATTACATCAGTAAACTAGTTAATAGATATGTCTGCTGGCACAACAAACTTGATGGGGCATAGGAAGAAGTCATTAACACAAACATTAAAAAAGAAAACAAAGAAAGGACTGTGGAAAAATCACTTCATAACAGCTTATAATCACTACACATTTAAAGTTGAATTAAAAAAACGTTCCACTCTATCTGCAAACATAAGTGGGCTAGTTTAATTAAGCACTCAGTGCAAGCAACCTGAACCGACACGACACATTCCTCCCCAAGTGTGCTGCTGGCGGGCATGCTGCTTCAGCAGCCCAACCACGGCCCATCCTGGCGTTTTTCCTGCCTTGGCTTCAGTAATACGAGAAAAGTTCGCGCTACAAACCACTGCGAATGTAAATGGGGCTATCTTTCTGCAGCACTAGAACAAACATGCCCAGTGTTACATAATTCCATCACATAATGAAATGACAGCACAAGCAGAAACAAGAAAACAAATCATTACAGAGGTAACCTCAGGAATATGACTCCCTCATAGAGTGCTGCAAGGGTGAGTCTCCTCCTGACAACAGGCAGAAGAGAATCTAAAGAGGTAAATGCTCCTACAGTGGATATAAGTCCTCCTCAAGGGAGAATACACTTGAAACAAAGAACAAAGCATCAGGATCAGACCCAGAAAGACCTGAGAAGCCAGCACAAGGACACACGAGGAAAAAAAAAGCAGCATCTCTAGAAACGAGCTGTCCCAGTGGAGGAGCCCTCAACATACAGACCCTCAAGTCTGAGTGATGGGCACAATCCAGCGAGACATATCAGAAATTGCAATAAGCAAGCTCTGACAGAGCGGGGCATGTATGAGAGCAAGGGGAACCAAGTACAATGCAGACAGGGTCTGAAAGCGCTGAGGTAGGAAGACACAGAGAGTGAAGCTACATCACAGAGGTGATAAATACTAGAAACCACGCAAACATGAAGAAGGGTAAGCAATCCGACACCTGAGTATGCCACGACGTTGGTGTCCAGCCAGGAGGCATCGTATTCCAGGGGGAGCATTTAGAAACAGGTAATGATTTGGGCCCGAAGGGGCCTAAACCTCATACGGCTTTCCCCTTTCCTGACATGGGAATGGCCACTTGCGACTGTCCCCATCTGCTCCAGCCCCGCCCAGCCTGAGCTGGAACACTCCCATGGATGCACAGGTGCCCTGGCTCTCCCGACCCACATAGAACAATTTTCCTGTGAAGAAATAGTCCTGTTTTCCTATGTGCCCCCCAATATTACTATCTAACCATGTCTTCACTGGCAGGTAATCCATTCCCTGGGTGTCCTGATCCTCCACCCCTTATGCCCCAACCCTACTCCAGCTCTCATAGAGCTTCCCTTGAAGGCTCCCTGGAAGAGGGCTCTGAGGTTACTCTACCGCTTCTCCAGGCTTCAACATCCCCAGCTGTCTCATATGTGAAAAAGGGCGGCAAGATCAGGTCATGGACAGCTGCCCACGACGCCCAGCACCCTCAGTACAGCCCTGTGCCCTGCGGTCAGCAGCGGTGCAGGAGCCAGAAGATCACCCCAACATTCCGCACGCCTGCCCGACCGGGCCGCCATTTCACGCCTGGGGCGTCGGGGGGGTGCATGGCGGGCCATAACAGACTTACGACTCCGTCTCCGCCAGCGGCCCCGGCTGCGCGCGCCATTTCAGAGCCGCTCCGGTGGCATGTGTTGGGCCTCCAGCTGTACCGGTAACGGGCGTCACTGGCCTTAATGGCAATCGCCGGGGTCGGTACGTGCGCTGCTCGTCCGGGCTTCGCAGCGTTCCATAGCGGCTGGATTCTGGGCCCCCGGGGCTGCGAGTCCGGCATTGTCCCCTGCGAGCGTGTCCTGTGCTGCCGCTCACAGCTGGGACTATGGAGATGGCACCTGGGTGGGGCGCTCCCCTGGAACCCTCACTGTGTCTGTGTGGGCTGTCTGCGCCCTTAGGAGCTGTCGTCCCCTCCATATCCCATCCCATCCATCTTATCCATCCCATCCATCTCCTGACTTGCGCAGCTTAAGGCACTTGGCTCGTTCGAACGTTGGGGTCAGAGAACTAGGGTAGGCTCCTCGTGGCTGCAGACTCCCCTGAGGGAGCAGGGGGCGAGGGGCTGACTCTGACCTGCACAGGACAGCACCCCAGAATGGCTGGAGCTGTGTCCAGGGCTGTGGGTTGAGCTCAATGGAAAGGTTCTTCCCCCCCCGAGGGTTGCTGGCACTTCCCAGCTACACGCATGGAATGGTCCCACGCCCCTAGGCTGCCAGAGCTCCAGGAGCCTTTCTGGACCCGCTCCCAGGGATGCTCAGGGGGGATTGTGGGGGGTGTCTGTGCAGGTACAGGTTCTGGGGTCAATGATTCCCTGTGCGTCCTTTGGCCAATCCAGGACAGTTGTGGTTTTATGATTCCTGTTTATTCATATCCAGGGTAAGCCATTTGTCCTGGGGCTGCTGTTTTCCAACCCGTCAAGTTCCCAACATGCATGTTTCTCTCCTGCAGAACCACGTATCAGCACCAAGGCTTCCTGGGTCATCCTCCTTTTTGCACTGAGCGTTTTCCATGTTCAAGATTCCCAAGAAATGGCTATGACCAAACTACCTATTGCTGTCCCTTTTGCATCATCTTGAATGATTTCAGATGTGACCACCTTGCTTTATGTTGCTAACATTCCACTTATCGATAAACCGTGAGGGTGATTTCCTATAGAAACACTACAACATACATTGACTAGATTTAGCAAAAAAGAGTAGATTCCCTTTAAAACTGACCCACTGGTGTTCAAAGAACAATGCCTTTTAATTGCCACAGATACACATCTTAATTAGTGTCTAATGGTGATAATAAAATTATGAGATTGCAATATCTGTCAAAAAGATAAAAGGCAATCAAATAGTCTCTGTGCAGTATTGGTGGCTATGTGCCTCATTTTTTTAAGATTTGGGAACATGTCCAAGAATGGGATTGTTTAATAAAACCTGGATGATGAGGAAAACATCAAATTTCAGTAAAAGAACTGACACTGATGTGAATGACAATACTGTGGATTTTGGTGCTGGCCGGGAATGGAGCAAAATAACAGATGCAGAATGTCTTTAATGTTTTATGGGCCTTGAAGGATATTTCCGAACCTGTCAGGCTGGAATTTTCATGTGAGAAGTCCCCCATCGTGTCGCAACTTAGAGCTATGTAAGGAGGAGGAAAATGGCAGGTGTGTTTTTACATTGCTCTTAATCTAAACATCTTAGGGGCTCTTCTTCGTGGATGCTTAACATTAGGATCCTGGTCACCCTGGTGCCCATTGGATATGGCAGACGGCGGGCTTTCCCTGTCAAAGGTGAAGATAGGACCATGGCGCCAATGTAAGCGGGACACTGGAAGGGTTCGGGAAAGGTTTTCTCTGCAGTTAAACACGAAAACAGTACAACCATGTTGGGAATTTTCCAGACAAGATCTGCTATCAGTCCACATCAGCAATAGCAGGGAATAGATTGGTATATTTCATTGATACTTTGCCGCACTTCCTTCCAGTAGACAGATATTTCCACATCGGACATGGAAATCGCAAAGACACAAATTCCTTCTTGCTGCACTTTCCATCCATCATGTGGAGATGTTCTCACTCTTCTAGACTAAGCAAGGAGCTAGAGAACGAGAAATTTTAATTTTCAAGTAATGTCACTCAACTAAGAAAAATCAATCATAGGGTCACCTGAATGAAAATGAACATCACATATTTTAGTGCAAATTATTCTTTTTTGCGCGCGCGCGAAGCTGATCACTTAACCAAGGGTTTCACGCCCTGACTTACATATCACACACTAATCATGGCCCCCCCCCCCCCCCCCGTCTTTTGGTACCAGTGTGATATTGCAGAGTCCTGTTGGCAATGACAAAAAGACTTCTTTTTTTGCAGATAGTGTAATTTTAACTCTCACGATGAACTCTTGGCAGTAAAATAGTGCAGACTCAAAGGATGCCCTTGCTATGAACAGTGGAAACGAAGAGAGAAAACCTTGGGCATCTGATCCTTTCATGGCGCTGCAGAATTTCTCAGAGCACGGGAAGTGCTGCCACCCAAGATTTCTTGTTACAGATCCATAATTTGCATCTCATTTGCACAAGAAGCATTTAATTCCCTTAACTAGTCACCAGCTTTCCCGTTGGTTGTGCCCGTGGAGATTCTCTGTGCCCGAGCTCGCGCGACACTGGCCCTCGGGCCGAGGAGAGGCCCGCGACCGGGAGCGCGTCCGGGCAGCCGGCGGGCCCACGGCTTGCCGTGCGCCACACACCACACACCCCCTCTCTCCACGCCGAGCCTGGCTCGCTGGCACAGGGGCACCCTCTCGTTTCTCTTCTCAAGAGCCCAACGCCACAGGAGGCACGTTCTCCTCCGGGCTCCTTTTCCACAAGTGCAGACCGGACCCACGGCCGGAGCGTCTCCGTCCCTTGCCTTCCCGAGCGCGGAGATTCCTGGGAAGAATGCGCTGGTTCGCGGCCGGGCCCCGATTCCCGTCCCCGTTCCCCCGGCCGCCGTTCCCGTCCCCGTCCCGCCCCCGTTCCCGGGCCCCCGGTTCCGGCCCCGGTCCCTGCCCCCGTTCCCGGCCCGTTCCCCCTCCACCCCCAGCGCGTCGTAGGCTCCGCCCCGGCCGGCACGTGAACGGACGGGTGAAGGGAAGCCCATGCGCGCTGGGGCACGTGCGCGGCGATCAGCCAATGAGTTTCCGCTGGGGCGGGCGGGGGCGGTGCTGTGGCGACTGGGCGGCTCGTTGTGCGCTGCGGGACCGATCGCCTCCCTCTGCCCGTTCCCGGCCGCCGCTGCCGCATGTGAGGCCGCGGCTGGGCCGCGGCGCAGGCCCGAACAGCCCCGTGCTACACCGCGGGACCGGCGCGGGAGGGAGCGCGACGGGGCCTAGCGGCCGGTCCGAGGCCGGTCCTGGCGTGGTGCCCGTGGCCTGTGGGTGAGGGGCCGCGCGTGGGCCCGGTGCTGGCGGGCGGGCGGCGGGATGGCGGCTTGTGGCGGCCGGATGGAGCACGGGCAGGGAGCGAGTCCCGAGGCCACCGCACTTGCGGCGGGAAGGCCGCGGGTCGCGGTGTCGCGATACGCTGCGGGTCCGCCCCGTGTCTCAGGGCCTTTCTCCGTCCGGTTAATGGCCTCATCTTTCATGTTTATTTTTCCTGTGTCTGTGCCGACACAGCTTTTAAATCTCCCACGTTGGTTAGGATGGCATGTCCTCGTTGGGTGGTGGTACCCAAGGGTCCATGGTAGCGCGGTCAGTCAGTGCTGGCAGCGGGTCCGGTGGCGGTGTGGCGAGCGCTTGTGGCCGCAGGAATCACGGCTAAAGCAGCAGCCGCTGTTGTTTGTGCTCGTGGGAGCAATTCAGAGCAAAGCGTTTGCTCTGTTTTAGCGGCTGGAAGAGGCAGGACTGTCCGAAGGGCCGCTTCTCGGCAGTACGCGTGAGGCCTGCGGTGGGACAGCCGTGGGCAGCCCAATGCTCTTGCCGGGTTCTGCACTGCTGGGAGTGCAGCGGCGTTTGTTGGGCGCAGAGTTGTATCCGAGACTTGCTGGGAAAGGACGGTTTATTCCACGAAGATTTGCACTGGGATCCTGTAATCACTTAATGAAGCATCTGTGGAAAACAAAAGAGGAAAGAGTTGGGAAGGGTAGGGATTAATTCCTTTTGTTAACGCCTGTTGTTGTTCTATTTGATCACTTTTTGAGGTCTTTGTATTTTTGTTCGTTTTATTCCCTGGTTGTGGGTGTTGACTGCTCATGTTGCTCGGCTCTCACCTCTTTACGAGCTGTTGTTTCCCTGTACTCATGTTTTAACTGCTTTTTTTTCTTGAGCTCTCTGAATAGTTCTGTGACTTGTGTATTCCCCGTTACAACTAGGACGATGCACATCTTCCGTAGTCTTTATCAAACCTGTAGAGTTGTAGATTCCTGTTGGGTCCTAGGTTATGTCTGTCTGCATGATGAATAATAAAATCAAAAGTCCTGAGCCTGTAAGTCTGTGCTGCGTGAGGTGTTACTGTGAGTGTCCTGGTTTTTGTTCTGAAGCAGAGTAACTTGTGTTTATAGTGATCCCAGTGCTTCTGTGGTTTCCATGGTTCAAGGCGTTCAGTGGTCCACAGTTACAGCTGTGATTGCAGTAGGCTCTCCCCAGGCCTGATTGGAATACGAACAGGGACATCTTAAGCTGATATAATTGTTAAATGTGTTGCACAGTGAGTTTTTAGCCCTGCTGTGGGTGGTTCTGCAGGACCAAATGAACTCCTTAGGGAGTTGTCTTGTGCAGTACGAAGTTTGTGAAAACAGCAGCAGCAGTAAGCACAGTCTGAATGGAAATGTGACTGTTGTGTGTAGCAGCTTACTTATCTGTGTTTGTTAAACAGTGTCTGGTGCTGACATGAATTTAGTGTGAAATGTGCTCTATGCTCTGAATTCAAGCACTATTTTCTTTCTCTTTCTTGCATGTTCTGTCACTTTTTTTTTTTTTTTGTGGAAAAAGCCCTCCTTGTCTTGACCTTAGACATGACATTTTACTTTCATAATCCATCTCTTTCAGCTGTTGTACCAGCCTAATTTCCCTCCTGAAGCTTTGGTCTTGTTTTTTGATTTGTTGTGAGCTCTCTGAATTGACTCCCAAAGCTATTGGCTGTCACTGACCACATGTGGATAAGCTGCCTGTGAAGTTGGTAGACCTTTAGTCACCAACTTTAAAAAGCTCAAACTTGCTATGTTTTTAGACTTCAAGAAGTTTAGAGAAGCTGTTCTTTCTGCACTTCTAGGTACTTTAGAAGCAGCCTGGAAGGCAGCAGCAGGAAAACCCTCCAAGCATTTCAGGAGAATGACAGAGTTCTGTAAAGAAGAGGTCATAAATTTTGGCTCATGCTGAAAATGATCAGGGCACTTCTCCTGTCTGATGTGCAGTTCTCTATTCAGGCATCTGCAAGCTTCAAACTGCTGCCCTAAATGATCCATTTGATTATACAATCTTGTCATATGTAGGTGATGTATGCAAAAATAGATTTTAATCTTTCTTTTTTCTGAGGGGATGTACTGAGAAGACAGAGATGTTCTTCATGTGTGTGGGTTTCCTGCCTTTGGGCTTGTTTGTTTGTTTGTTTTGTTTTTAACATTAGTAGCAGTGGCATAGTACTGCAAAGGTATAATATTTGTGTCTCCTGTTTCCATGGCCTTCATGTAGGAGCATAGTAGTAAACCACAGTGTCTCACCAGTCCCTCAGAGATGGATTTCCAGCTAGCTGTTTTGTGCTGGTGAACAAGTTGGATGCTGTCTTTTCCTCCTGCTATTTACTTGCCTTCATGCCCCGTCAAGGTGAAAGTATGTGAAGACAGGTCAGTGTTATCCAAAGTTATCAAGGATCAATATGTAGAGCAGCTGTCATCAGAAAGTGTCTGGAATCTACAGTTCTTATGTCCACTTCTTCTCATCTCCTGCCCTCTGCCTCAGAAGGGAATCATTCCCTCAGAGCACAGTTGTTTCCAGATGTCTTTTGTATAGGTGAAAAAATTGGCAAAGGCAATTTATGGTCAATCAGACACTGTCTAGAAAAAGAAAGATAATCAATTCTTTTCTTTTTTTTTTTTTTTTTTTTAGTATCTGTTTATCATAAATTTGTTTTTTAAAAAAATACCAGTGCAGAAGGTGAGATAGTCCAGGCTGCAGAAAGTTCTTTGCTGTCTTTTCCCTGCATAAGAACTTGGTTGTGTTAACTGGCAGCATCTTTGACCCAGGGGCAAACAGCTGTGGAATCACAGAATCCTGGAATGGCTGAAGTTGGGCGGGACCTTAGAGACCATTTTGTTCTCATTTGCCACGGGCAGGTTCACCTTCCACTACACCAGGGTGCTCCAAACCCTGTCCAGCCTGGCCTGGGACACTGCCAGGGATCCAGGGGCAGCCACAGCTGCTCTGGGCACCCTGTGCCAGGGCCTGCCCACCCTCACAGACAACAATTCCTGCCCAATATCCCATCCAGCCCTGCCCTCTGGCAGTGGAAGCCATTCCCTCTGTCCTGTCCCTCCATCCCTTGTCCCCAGTCCCTCTCCAGCTCTCCTGGAGCCCCTTCAGGCCCTGCCAGGGGCTCTGAGCTCTCCCTGGAGCCTTTTCTTCAGCTGAACACCCCCAGCTCTCCCAGCCTGGCTCCAGAGCAGAGGGGTTCCAGCCCTTGCAGCATCTCCCTGGCTTCCTCTGGACTGGCTCCAGCAGCTCCGTGTCTTTCTTATACTAATTGTATTGTGCTGCTTGGAGGATGTTGATATGAAACTCTGAGCAGAGCCTGGTATCCTCTGTCAGGGCTGGCTGTGAACCTGGGAGGATGGAGAAATCTGGATCTGGCAGCAGATGTTCAGTGTCTCAGCCAGCCACAGGTTTCTGACTGTCCTTGTTCCTAGGGCTCATGCTGAGAGGGGCCCTGATCCCTGCCATGTGTTGGACCAGCAGCGGATGGTAATTATGGCCAGCCTGTATCTGATTTCTGACAGCATCCCAATGATGATTACTTTTGTTCCTAGGAACTGGGTGTAGTTCATCAGAGTGGTAAAGTAAGGTCATTACTCTGAAAAATGCAGCTTCTTTTTTTACCTCAAATGCTTTTGTCTTTGAATGGCAATATAAGCATTGGCAAAAAAACCTTGGTGATATTATTTTAGGGACATGAATAAAGCAATTAAGGGAGGCATTTAAAACCCTTCCAGACAAATCTGATTGCTAAGGAACATCTGAAACTGCTTTTCTGAACTATTAAAATTATGACAGTTAAGATTTGTTACTCCAAAAATGTGCTTAAAACTAAGTTTATGCCCAGTGTTTATAAAACCACATAAAAAACCCCCCAGCTTAAAATAAGTAATCCTGAAATCAGTGATTCAGCATATGGAAATAGAATTTGTGGAAATGCAGCAGCAGATTTTAGTAATGGCCGCTTCTGGTGCTGAGCTGTTTTTACTGGCAAAAGTGTTGGACTCTTAGGTGCAGTCAAGCTGAGGAGAACAAGGGTAGTGTCCTCATTTCAGGTGTGCAAAGGGAAAAAGAATGAAAGAGATGAGATCTTTTACCTCTGGAAAACCCAAAGAGTTTGAAAGTAGAAAGTGTTTCCTTGGTTGCTAAATTTACAAGCAGAATTTACATATTGGTGTGGAAGGATCATGTATGTACAGCATCTGTGACAACATTCAGAGTTTCAGGGTAAAAGAATCTTCCTGTATAATGACAAACTTTTTTTTAATGACCTTCAATGGCATGTGTCAGCACTGAGTTAGTTTCATTTTTGTGGGGAGAGAGAGTTAAAATGCCAATTGAATCTAACCGAGTATTGAATTGAAAGTTTTCCTGTTTGCCGATATAAAATATTGTGGCTGCAGAGCAGAGGAATCCAGATGAGCTAGTGAATATTGACCTGATTGATTGTTCTGGGACAGTAGAACTAGGATAACTAGTTTGGGGAAAGAATCTGTGGCACCTTGCTTTCTGCTTTTAAATTTCCATGTGCATCCAATCATCATGTTCACAGTTCAGGAAGATGGCTTTTCCAGCACGACTTAGTATTCATACTCATGAAACAGAGCTGCCACTCAGCCTGAGCAAGGAAAGGTGAGACAAGACTTGCATTGTGGTCACAGACTTCTGGAAACAGCATCAGGCACCTCTCAAACACAGGCACACTCCCTTATATTTGATTTGGTTTTATTTGTAAGAAAAGCATTACCCTCTGCCCTCACAAATGTACAGCAGAATAATCGGTTGGAAGACGTGTTGCTTGGATCTGAGTTGAGGCTTTGAAGTATGTGACCTGTACATGCTGGAATGACCTTTGATTCTCAACTTCATGCTATTTTCCATGATGCTGTTCTTGAACTTAAGAGACAACCTGGATTTTGTGATTTCTTCCTCTCCCCAAATGGCTTTTGATGTTCAGTCAAGTTTTGATGGGAATTTGAAGGAATAGTGCATGAATGCACAGTGAATCAAACATCAACAGGGCTTGCACTGCACTGTCCTTGTCCTGTGGTCTGTCTGTGTTCGTGAAGAGGTCTGTGCTCATGGGGTGCAACATGCAGAGCTGTTGGGGACATGAAAAGAGTTTGTATAAAGAATAGAAGGTGTTTTCTTGTAGATTGTGGGGAAAAGCTCTTTGATGAAGAGAGGTTTGGATTAAGTAATTGAGGGAGATGTGTTCTGACTGTGGAGAGCTAGGAAACTCTTTTCTTGGGAGGCAGGTAGGCCTAGGGGAGCGTTTTCTGCTGGTGTGGCTATTCAGGTGAAATGTTCTATTCTGTTCCTTGCAGTGATTTCAGAGAAGAAAGTATGTTGCTTTTTCTTCCCCCAGTGTCTATCCTTCTCTGTAGTGATTGAATTCTTGCTTCTCAATCCTGGTATGACAGCTGCCTGCAAAGCAAGTTTTTGCATGATAACACCGTGTTAGACAATTCTTGAAAACTCTTTTCCTGAGGCATGTTAAATTCATGGAGGCTCTTCAGTCCCTCTACATGTGTGGCATTGGTTTTGACATGTGTTCTAGCATGGACATCTCAGCACCTCTTCACCTGCCTTCTGGATTAGTTTGGCACTTGCCTGGATGTAGTAGTGTCCTTTTTGTTCTGTTTCAGGGGTGGCCTCCAAGAAACGGCTCAGCAGCTTAAGACAAGATTATTGCCTCTTAGTCAGCCATGACTCTGGGGGGGGGAGGAATATCAACAAATGTCCATGTGCTAAAGAAATAGAAAGTCTCTAACAGCCTTGAGGTTCTACATGAAGCACCCCATTTAGATTCTTAAATACACAGGCAGAGCTCAAGAATAAACCTATGAGACTGAAGTGCGAGTTGATGAAACGGCTCATGGGCAGAACTCTGCAGCATCACTGGTTTCACAGTTCCTGTTCATTTTCCACTGACAACACCAACAAGGAGATTTCATCAGTTCAGGCAATTTGTCAGGCACTGTCCACTGAAGCCCTTCCTGTCTAAAGTGTCCTGGGTGATGCTGACTTGCACTTCATTGCAAAGAAAGATGGAGGTTTTAGGTGAGTAGCTGGGTCAGCAGCCTCAGGTCTGCTGTGGTTTAAGGCCCATGCTGTGCTCACTGTGGCCTATTCCCAGTGTTCCAGTCAAGGTGCCACGAGCTCTGTGCCACAGAGCTTGTTGATCCAGCAAGAATTTCCCATCTTAAGTTCTGCACTAGCAGAACTGGATCCATCATCCATCCCACCTGAAGAGCTGAATCCATCTCTGGACTCCCCAGCACAAGAAAGACGTGGACCAGTTTGAGTGAGACCAGAGGAAGCCAGGGAGATGCTGCAAGGGCTGGAGCCCCTCTGCTCTGGAGCCAGACTGGGAGAGCTGGGGGTGTTCAGCTGGAGAGAGAAGGGTCCAGGGAGAGCTCAGAGCCCCTGGCAGGGCCTGAAGGGGCTCCAGGAGAGCTGGAGAGGGACTGGGGACATGGGATGGAGGGACAGGAGACGGGGAATGGCTTCCACTGCCAGAGGGCAGGGCTGGCTGGGATATTGGGCAGGGATTGTTCCTTGTGAGGGTGGTGAAGCCCTGGCACAGGGTGCCCAGAGCAGCTGTGGCTGCCTTTGGATCCCTGGCAGTGTTCCAGGTCAGGTTGGACGGGGCTTGGAGCAGCCTGGTGTAGTGGAAGGTGTCCCTGCCCATGTCAGGGGTTTAGAAATGAAATAGTCTTTAAGGTTCCGTCCAGCACAACTATCCTGGGATTCTGTGAGCATCTGTTTAGGTGTCTACATACTAATTTGTGACCCCAGTAGTGGTCTGGTGCCTTTTTAGTCCTGTAGAAAAGGTGAAGGTAGAAAAAGCCTCTTGCCTGATGTTGAAGATGGACAGTTCTTGCTGGTGTTCTCATTTCACACGAGCTTCACAGATCCACTCAAATATGTCTTCCTTCTTAGCAAATGTCTTGCAGTGAAATAATTAATAGCAGTGATTCCTAGAATTCTAGATGGAGATACAGGGTGTCATTGGGAAAAAAACTTTTATTGGTCTCTTGCCAGAATCCTTAATCCTGTGGGATATGGTGCACTTTTGTGAGAGGGTGATTGTCATGATCAGTGCAACATTTCTGCAGATAATGCCCATGGGAGCTTTTTAGTCCAGTCCTGGGAGTGCTGGCCTGGCTGAGGGTGCCTGAGCAGTCGTTGGCACTGGTGGTGAGGTGTTGGGCCGTGTGGATTTGAGCATCTCCAGAATTAGTGGAAGATTTGGGCACAGCACATATGGTTCCCGTAGTTGCTCTGTACACCCTTGGCATTGTAAGTTTTGGGGCATATTGCCCAAGGAAGAAGGTGGCCGCTGCCTTTTCAAACAAACTTGCAGCATTTGGTTATTTAAAAAAAAATTTGTCATTTTAGGAAGTGCAGTGCAGGGAACCTAGTCTTAAAGTTTTAGGGTTTTGGGACATAAAAATGAAGGCCTGTTTTGGAAAGGTTGTAAACTACCAGTCTCTTTTCAGTCAGCCTTCCCAAATGGAGCCATTGGGCCTTCTTGCCATCATTAACCTGTCCATTGGGTATATAAATGCATTCAGTCTTTTGTTTAATGTCATTGTGGATTGATAAGTGTCAGTTAATGATGTTCTAGATGCAAATTAGTGTCTAGGCCTGGTTCTCAGATCTGGAGTAGTTACTGATAGAAATAGATCGTTATCTCTTTGCTAAAGAAAGATCAGGACATTCCTTCAGTATATTTCAGTGAGAGCAGAATAAAAACTTGTTTTCCAATGTAGCATTGCTTGTTTCATCCATCCTATCTTAAGCTCCTTTTCTTTTTGGAAATCTTTTCAGTATGCAGAGGTTAACAATTCTTCGGGGGCTCTTTTTTGCTTTGCTGGCATGAGAACTTTGTAACTGTTACGGACTCCACCTAGTGCAGGTTGTTCTGGGAGGGGGTTCTTGAACTCTGAGAGACTTGGGGCCATGACGATTTCCCTGGAGAGCCTCTTCCAGAACCTTTTCCTAATATGCAACTTAAACCTCCCCATACACATTGAGAAGACCTGGACTAAACATCAGCATCAGGATGGGCACAGACTGGGAGGGGGCACAGCCCAGGGGGGCTTTGTCCGGGGTCCCTCCCCAGGGGCACCAGCTCGAGCTGTTCTGTCACTGCACCACAAAGGAACCAGAGTCTGAGACTGTGCTGTGGGAAACCTGGGGCTGAGCTGGTGAGAGGAGCTGGTCTGACTGGGGGGGTGTGTGGGGAGTCACACAGGCCTGTGGGGTCACTGGAGCCATCTCTGCAAAGGGGCTTTGATCCCAGCAGTGTGAGTCTGGGGCAGTGCCAGTGGGACCCCCACAATGACACCAGACTGGTCGAATGGGGGAATTTCCTTAACGCTTCACCGGTGGAGAAAGTGGGTTCCCACTAACTTCCAGGCTGGCTGGACAGTGTTAGTCCTGCAGGAGATAGTGTAAATGCTCAGCAAGAGATTAGGAAGAAAGAAGCATCTTTTTTTCTCCTTTAGCTCTTCACTGTGTCTTTATTGCTCCTGCATGCTTTGTTCCTGGTATCCCATGGAAACGTTTGCCAGGCCTGTATGCAAGGGCTTCCTGTGTTTGCTTTCTAAAAGCCTGAAGAAAAGCAGGTGCAAGCTTCCTTCCCACCTTCTAATGGCTCTGAATCAGCACTGCCCCAGGCACTGCTAGAGTATCCTGGGAGGTGTAGACTGTGAGTATTACAGACAGGTTAGAGGATGTGGGACAGTGATGGAAAGTCAGTAGCCACTTACCAAATTCTTGTCAGTTCTGTTTTATGCCAAATGTAAGTGTGGTAACTTGCCATCATGGTGTGCTGGGGAGGTTTCTCTGCTTGGTATCTTGACTGTGGTGCCTCTTTCAGGCAGTGGATACACCCTGGAGAATTAAAAAAACTCCAAACACCCAATCTTTTAAGTGTCTGTTCTTGAAATCATCACAATATATAGCAATTTCTTAATCTCAGCAGCAGAAAGGATTTACATCATAAATAAATGTTAATAAAGGGCAAATTTGGTTAAAGTGAAGGAAATTTTAACTATTTCCTCTTAAAGGTGGAAAAATCTCAACGTTTCTTCCTTTGCTTACTAAATATTCTAGTTGTGCTGTACAACTTGCACTCATCAACATATTGGTGTGTTCTGCTTGTAGGGCTAAAATTTTGCAGAGAGCAAAGGCAAGAAAAGTTGCCTTCTATTCAAGTAATTCTGAAGGTGTGTGTTCTGTGGTTTCATAGCTTAGACACAGTGACCAGAGGCAGTTCAGCTGTTTGGGTGTTGTTTACCAGAACAGGAAACTCCTCTGAGATTGTGCTCAGCAATCACAGAGAAGTTGTGACAGAGCCAGGAGAGAACGTGTATTTAATGACAGAATTTACAGTACAACTGAGATGACCTGGCAGCTTAAAAATTGTCTGCTGAGGGGAGTCTCTTCCCCCACTTCCAGCTTTGCAGTGCCTCTCCCTGCTCTCCTATCCTGTGGCATTAACTGGTGCTTATCTTGCTGCAAGGAAAGCAGATTAAAACTGCTGACATAACAAAAAGGGCTTCCCTCCTGTGTGGTTTTCCATTGCTTTCACAGTACAGATTGGTTATCCCATGGGCAGAGGATGCTGGAATGGGCTTGTGTTGACACTTGAAACACAAAAATGGGGGTAGGGCCTGATCTGTGGGTGAAGGGGAGCAAGAGCTGCCTGCTCTTAATGCTTCAACACTTATTGAAAAGATAAAGATTCATTTCAAATCCATACTGTGTTAAATCTCAAATTAGTACAATTCTTCTCATGGTGTATTCTGTAATGATGTGCTCAGGTATTTGTTTAAAAATTTGACCTTCACTGTCAGACATGAATTAGCAGCAGCTGCTGGTGAAGGACCTGGAAGTCTCTTCATGCAGGGAGCATTTCCTTTCTAGACTGAGGATTTCTGGTGGCTTTTTCTGACTTTTTCTGCTATTTAACTTCTGGCTGTCAGTAGTGGTGCAATCCCTGGAAAGGCTTATCCTTCAGCAGATCCAGATCTGTAGATCCTGTTGCAGAAACAGGTTTTGGATATCCTGATTTTGACTATTTCAAAGTAGTTAAGTCCTTGAAAAACTAGGATTCTGGCAAGCCACAAGCAGCTTGAGTCTAGTGTGAGATTAGTTGTAGATCAGCTCTAACGTCAGGATTCAGTCCCTGATGTTGGACTGAGACAGAGAGTATCTTCCTTGATAGGAATTCTGAATGTTTTCTCAAGGCTTTCTTTAAAAAGCTGCAAAGGTAGGAACTCTGTCAAATACTCAATATGCCCCTAAGTCAGTGTGCAGCATAGACTCACCAGTTTCATACATACAGTTAAGCAGCACCAAAGGCAGCATTGAACAAATAACAGGCTTTGAGGTGCAGGATGGACAATGTTTACAGGGGAAAACATTGAGAAAATTAATAGTACCCAGTTGAAACACTGAACTGGGTCAGATCTTGCTGCTTCTTGTCTCCCTGTCTGAAAGAGTTCTGGGCATAAGGTTGGAATTCAGGTTGAGGTGGCAGTTGGGTTGTGACTGCTTAAGTACCTGGACATGGGGGACCTGATTTTTGCCTTGACTGTTGGGAGTACTTTGGTGTTTGTAGGAATGTCTTCAAAATCTATCCTGATGCTTTTTATTAATGTAAAAAAAATAGAAATCCTGAGGAGCTCTTTAATGGTACATAGTTCTGTAAAATGTCGTGTTTGTGCTTTTGAAAGAATGAATTGTTCTGGAATTTTCAACAAGTAGTGTTTTGTTTTCTGAGTTGAAAAAATGCATTGCTGAAGCAGTGGCTTGTTCTCAGTTTTTAAAATAAACTTTCAAACTTATTTCAGGTGGAGGAATTTCTGTTTTTGGAAATGTGAAGATCTCAACCTTACTAAGGATTTTTTCACTTTGCAGATATATTGTAAAATGTCCAATGGTTATGAAGATCACATGGCTGAAGATTGCAGGGATGATATTGGTCGGACAAATTTAATTGTGAACTACCTCCCTCAGAACATGACACAGGATGAATTACGGAGTCTCTTCAGCAGCATTGGCGAAGTGGAATCTGCAAAATTAATTCGGGACAAAGTTGCAGGTATGATTTAGTATTTCAGAAATTGCTAAATTGTGCTAGACTGCTCGAGCAAATACTTGATTGAATACAACTTAATGTAGAAATACTTAATATTTGTGTGTGTGTGTGTGTAATTAAACTATTTACAAGTTTGCCTGGAACTCCAGTAGTGCCAGGATTGGGTATTGGAAGGATAGAATGCTGAAGGCTAAGTTAATGACTGTTGTTTGTATGGCTAAGAATTCTAAGAAGTACAGTTCCTAAATTTGAACATTAATAGACAGGTCTAAAACTGGTTTAGATTTAGTCCTCAACTGATTTATTCTTCCTACAGTCTGAGTGGCTTTGACTCCACAAGAGCTCTGAATATACAAAAACCCCTTTTGTTCTGATTTTGATCTGTAAAATAAAGATGTGCTTAGGTTCTGAAGTGGCTGTAGGTCTTATCACTGTTGCGAAATTTAACTTGTAAATTCCTTAAATAGAATGGGTAGTAGTAGCTTTAAAATATGAGAGGAATTAATTTTTCTGACTTGTGAAACTTAACGTTTCCTTTGAAGCAAAACAAATACTGACAGAGCAACTGCTTCCATATCTGTTTAGTTGCAGGAGGTTTTAGTTGCTTTCTGAAGAGGTTTTAATCCTTGCACTGGTAAAATACTGGATTTACAAGTTTTGGCTATTGTTGTTCAGAATTTGCAGAATCTTGGATTCAAGTGAGAGCACTTGGTTGTTTCTGGAGAGCAGAAAAGAAGTGCTGTTAACTAGCTGTGCACTGGTGTTTGTTCCCAGCTTGCAGTTCACTGCTTGTGGAATTCTCTGCAGCACATGCTCAGTGTTGTATTTCAGAACCCAGCAATACTGATCGTTATCTAATCCCTAACGGAACTGGCCTGAGACTGGTCCCCAGTCTGTAAAAGCTGCATGGGAGCTGATGGAATGCATGAGTGCTCTTTGTGCGTCACCTTCAGTGCTTTATTTGCTTGAGAATACCCATGAGAACTGAGTAATCAAAAACTTCAGAATTTCCCTTCTCAGTAGCCTCTCTGATTTCCATTTCTCTGGCTTTCCTGATATCTTGCAGATGAAGAATGTAGTGATGTCTGTCTCTGTCTAAATCTGTAATGAGGGATGTATGTGTTCAGTCATGATAAAATAGTTACATAAATACTGATTTCTTTGAATGTTTTGGTACGTGAGTGTTCGTCCCAGATGTTCATGTACTTTGCAGCACTTAGAAGTTGAGGCTTATTCTGAAGACTGGTTTTGCAAGGAATAAGACCCCTTGCTTAATGATAACAAGTCATAGCTTACCCTCACTTTCGACTGTGAAATAAGCACAGGTACACCTGCATGGGAGGAAAGGATATTTTCAGTGGGAAGCAAGCGACTCATCAGTGCCTGAAGTTGAGGGCCTGCCTCACACTGCTACCTGCAGCATCAAGCACTCTGGTAAAGTCTGGTTAACTTTAACTTGGAACTTGACAGTGCTGGGTAGTTTAAAGTCCAAATTGTACACTTTTGTGCTCAAGGTTGTTCTTAACCTCAAGAATCAAGAGTAAAATTGCTGTTACTGCTGCAGGGAGTCCTTGAGTGCCTGTGGACAGAACATTGGCTTTTCTTTAAAGTGGTTGCAGGTGCTGGATTCTGTGTGGCTGTTGTGGTCACGCCACTGAAATTTGTTGCTACCTAATTTTTCATTTGCTTACAACACTACTAGGAGCCGTTACCACTCATCTCCATGCTTATTGATAGTTCTGGAATATTAGTGCCAAAGAACTGGCTCCTTCTGAGAATTTTTTCTTCCTCTTGCTTTTGTTTCTAGAAGCCCCTTGTTGTTCACATTATATTTTCTATTCTCAACCTCTCTATTAAACAGATGGATGTGCAGCAGTCCCTGAAAAAAAAAATCCTGTGGCACAGTTCTGCTTTTCTTGTGCTTCCACTTGCATTTCTCTGCCCCCATAGCAGACAGCAGGAAACTGGAGCTGCAGAAAGTCAGCCTCCCTGACCTTGGTTTCTGGTCAGATAAATCATAATGTTGGCATGTGAGATAGAGCAGGTTGAGTGGCCTGGACAGGAGGGAGGGAACCTTTTGCTTTTGTTAGACTTTTGGATCAGTTGAGTTGTTTTCAGTGAAGCCATAGCTTTTGGTGCCCCCATAAAGTTTTAATAATCAGAGTCTTTTGTCTTTGAAGTTCCCTTTATTATTTGTGTTTGCAGAGTTAAAATCAACGTTCAGTTGATATTTCTTGCTTTTTGTAAAACATTGAATGATACATACATTTCTTCTCAATTTATTGTCTGTTAATGAAACGTGTGACAGAAAATGCTTCTTCCTGGAATGCAGCTTTTCATGAACTTTTATTGAACTGGCATAACCTGTCTGGAGACTAATAACTGGGTTTCAAAAATTGATTTGAAAGCAGATTTTTGGGTTTGTTTGAGCAAAGTATTTTATTATGACCATTACATATGTTGTTGTGTTTTGCTTCAAATGCAGCAGAGTATTGAACAATCAGTGTTAAGTTGTGGTTATAAAATGTAGAGAAACTCCTTGAAGCCTCCAGACTGCTTACCCTTTTTCTCACTACTGATGAGCATTACAGGAAGGTGAAAGTAGCAGCAAACCATAGTGTCAGTTCACATTCCTTACCAGGAGCTTTTGGCTTTGTGTACATATGGGTTACAACCATTGATAAAGGTGTGACTGTGTGTCTGGTTAGTTTGAGATGTAACAGTTTCTTTTTCTGGTTTTTTTTCTTTTACTTCAGTACCAGTACAGGGAAATTTGTGCGTAGTAAAAGAGCATTAGAAGGATGCAGGGCTCTTCCTGATCATACTGGAGGAATACATAGCATGCTGGGCTTTGCATTCCCTAGTTGGAGTAGTGCATTCCTCAGTACTTACAGACATGGCTTTGCTTGACTTGTGATGAGTGAATCAGTACAGGGGGTCAGTGGGCAAATATTGCTATACTGCTCACTCTACTTGTGTTTATGGCAAGTATGTCTTGGACATCAGGATTTTCATAAGAGAGTTGTAGAATTCATTGGACACTGCTCTTTCTGGCAGATCTTAATCAAACACCAGCCATGCCTCGAGGCTTTAAACCCTAGGGGAGATGTTAGAAGGCTGATTCCCACTTCCCAGTATAGTATGGGAAATGGGAACTAGCCTGCAAGGTAACTTTTCACTGGTGCATCTCCTGGTCTGTCATGATTGCTGAGGTCTGTGAGTAGCCATTGACCTGATTCCATCAATGAAATCCTCTCTTCCTGCAACTTTGGCTCATGAGGCTGAGAGCAAGAAGTCTGGGGTTGGTCCAGTTTGCCCACACCAATCAGACTGTAGCTCTGACACAGCACAGCCAGACTTGTAGCTGTACTGATTCCCTCTCCAGGGACATTTGTGATGTTAAATGTCCACTTCCTTGGAGCATCTGCCCCATGCCAGAGATGATCCAACAGAAGAAATCTGTCTCGTGCTGTATTTTGCAGGGGACGTGTTTGACTTTACTGCAACACCTGGGGTCTGGGTTTCCAGCCATTGTGCTGGCCTGGGCTCCTCTAACAGGTGAGTTTTTTTAAAACATTTCTCCTTCAGTACCCATTAATTAATGCAGGAATCCAGGCCTCTGGGCCTCTGTGGGCTTGCTCAGTTTCTTGCAGCACAGATGCTGGTTCCTCGTTGTGTCAGGATGTCTGACTGCCCAGCACAGATGCTTCTGCTCAATAGCTCTAAATTTTCCAAGAGAGCCTGGTCATCTTTAGCCTGCTGTCCATGCAGCTGTACGAGGGCTGTTGGTTCTTCTGGACCAAATGCTGAAGCTGAAAGTTAGTTGATCATGAGTGTTTTAGTTTCTGTCTTCCCCTTGCTCTGCTGAAGTATTGGTACTTTCAAGCCTGACTGTCCTAAAGCTCTGAAAAGATTACGTTAAACTGCTTTTTTGTGGAATTTTAAAAAACAAAATACTGCCAAACTCATGTGCAATGGCAGCACATGGTAATATTAAAATTAATATTCCTGCTTATTGGAATAATTGTGTGAGCTATGCGGTGCTCCCACCTGTGATATACCTGTATGTAACTGTCCTCAGAGTGCAAGGGGAAAGAATCCAGCAAAACTACCACAAAGCTGGGTTGGGGGAGTTTAAATTGGATATTAGGAAGAGTTTCTTCCCCCCGAGGGTGCTGGGCACTGCCCAGGCTCCCCAGGGAATGGTCCCAGCCCCGAGGCTGCCAGAGCTCCAGGAGCCTTTGGACACCGCTCCCAGGGATGCTCAGGGGGGATTGTGGGGGTGTCTGTACAAGGCAAGGGGTTGGAAGGGCCCCATAAGGACCATCAGTCCAACTCAGAATATTCTGGAGTTCTGTTCTAGGATTCTGTGAACCTTTTTCCTGCATGTGTTTGTGGTCTCAGACTTCTATGGGATCTTTTTATTGTTCCTGACACCATATCCCTGCTCTGAGTCCCTGGTGACAGGTTGCTGTGCACACCTCACTCTCTGAGGGTTCCTTTTGACAGTGATTTATTTTGTAAAGGAGGCATCCAACTTCCTGAGGGTTCCTGTTCCTTCCCTTACACCTTCTGTACTGACGGAGCAGGGAATGTTTTCCTTCTGGTACTTATGACTTTCTACACTAGGAAGTGTAGCATGTGATCCTTCACACTGTTCCAAAGGCTCTGTCTGTACCTGTCAGCTCCCCAGACGTGGCCCCCTCTGTGCAGAGGCTGGCAGGGAGACATGGGCTTCCTCTGCACTCTCTGCATTTGCTTGTGTCAGTGTGAGTTCTGATGGAACTCGCTCAGATCAAACTCTGTGATTAGCAGCTGTTGGGGCAAAGGGTTCTCTCCATAGCTGATGGGAAGTGTGAAGCAGAAAGGACATTTTGGGGTGACTTGTTAAGGTTGTATGCAGGAATTTGGGGTCCATCTCAAACATTGCTGTCATGATGGGTCAGTCTCTGCTGGTGTGCCTGGGGCATGTTGCTAGCAGGACCAAAAGAAGTCACTTTCAGATAGTTGCTATTCCTCAGGAATGGACATAAAGCTTTACCTTTTCCTTGCCTTTTTCTTTTTGTGTGTTCTCTGGAAGACTCACTCTCAGAAATTATGCAGGTAAAAAAGAAATTAATGTCCTTGTCCATGTGAGCTTTTCAAGCAGAAAGGGGAAGCAGATTTTACTGCCTAGCTGTCAGGTACTGCAGAGAGAGTAGCTCAAGTTCATGTGGCATGGCAACTACTCATTTCATCAGTGCAGTGAGCTCAGTCTAGAAACAGAATTCTGAAGTGTTCTTGTTTGTGGAAAATACTTAAGTATTCTCTTTGGCTGAAATAGTTCTTTGCATGCAAAACACCATGAAATTGTTTGTGCAGTTCTGCTGTTAATTGTGGAATTGGAATGCATCATTACCTCTGGATTTTTTTTTTTCTAGCTCTTTAATTACATTTGGTGGTATGTGATTTCTTTAAATGTGCATTCAAGAATGCCTTGTGGCAGTGGTTAACTTAACTGTTGGGGTTAGCAGAAAAATTGCCCAAATACAGAAAATTTGAACACCAGCTCTGCCAGCTCCACTTAATTCCTTTTGTCATAAAGGTGGCCATATAAACTGCCTCGGAGGTAGTAACTGAATTCTCTCAAGGGTATAGGAATACAGTTAACCTAAATCAGAGAATCCTGGAATATCCTGAGCTGGAAGGCACCCACCAGGATTACTGAGTCCCACTCACACCCCCACAATCCCCCCTGAGCATCCCTGGGAGCGGTGTCCAAAGGCTCCTGGAGCTCTGGCAGCCTCGGGGCTGGGACCGTTCCCTGGGGAGCCTGGGCAGTGCCCAGCACCCTCGGGGGGAAGAACCTTTCCCTGAGCTCCATCCCAAGCCCTGACACAGCTCCAGCCATTCCTGGGGTGCTGTCCCTGTGCCAGAGCAGAGCTCAGCCCCTGCCCCTCTGCCTCCCCTCAGGAGGAGCTGCAGCCCCCGAGGAGCCTCCCCTCAGTCTCCTCTGCCCCAGCTGAACGAGCCAAGTGCCCTCAGCTGCTCCTCAGATCCTGCCTCATCTTTCTAGCCCTAAACGTTGCTTGGGTTCTTTCAGAGGGATCAGAGCACATCCAGTAGAAGCAACAGCTGTAGCAGCAGTTTCTGGGCTCTGCTTCTCAATATTCTCAATATAGGGCATAACTGGGGTTGCCAGTGGATTTCTGGTATCCCTCTTATGGCCCAGACTGCTGGCTGCTGTCAGGATGGGATAGCTGCAGGACATCTGGACTTGAAGCAGGTCGCCCTGAGCTTTGTCAGGTGTACTTGACCAAAAGGAAGTTGGAGTTTTTGTTCTGGTTGACCCCTGCTTGGTGACAGTCAAGCATTTGTTTAGCTGTTGCTTAGGCCAGACCTATATAACAGTCTGGCCTAGAGCAGAGCTTCCGGAGCACTGTGGGCAGGCAGAGCAAGGGCAGGAACCAGGCCATCTGCTGTGTTCAGCTGTGTGCACTCGGCTGGTGATGATGTGCTGTGGTCTCCAGCAGTCGTGGCAGCACCTATTCCTGGAACAGCAGAGGCCTTGACCAAGGAAAAGCTGTTTTGATTGAAAAAGATGGTGGAGATGTGCAGGAGGTGCTCTCACTCAGGCTGGGCAGATGGGTTCTTAGTGCTGCAAGTGAGGAGGACCTGTGTCACCAGGTGAAGGGCCTGTGTGTGTGTTGAAAACCAGTCCCTGAGTTTGGGGATCATCGGCACAAAGTGCAGCCAGAGAGGGGAGTCCCTAGTAAAGTACCCAAAGTTTGACATCAGGGCCAAATCTGTTAGAAATGTTGGTCACTGAGCTGGCTGATGCCAGCTGGCTGATTGCACACTTGGTGTTTGCGCAGTGATGCCAGACTGGGAACAGTGGCTGGTCACCAGGTGCCACTCAGAGGGACCCTGAGAGTGTTCTCTGAAAGCTTTGAGGCAGGGCTGGCACAACAGGCAGTGACTCTCTGCTGTTTTGGGGTCATGGGTTCCACTCTGTCTGGATGCTCTGAGGGTTAAATATATTCCTCCCCATGGTGCATGTTCTTTTGCTTTTTTTTCCCTTATCAAGCCATACAAATGAGCCACGTAGCAACATCTTTGGTTGTATTCTAATATTTTTCAGTGTGTTTTTAGTGGGAGTTAACTGTTCTACATCTTACAATACCTTCATTCTCTTCCAATGGAGCAGCTGCATTTCTGCAGTGTAAAAGTTGAGTTCAGCTCAGCCTGTGATTGGGATGACTGAGCACTTGCAGAGGTTTTTGTACAGTAATGTTTGCAGCTAAAGAAATGTCATTATTTGAAAGTTGAAGTTTCTTCCTCAAGAGAAGGAAGAAGTGACTTTTTGAGCCCTCAGTGTCTTGAAGAGTCAGGTTCTTGTTCCAGCAACAGGTGAACAAATTCTGTCCTGCTTAAGGAAATGAGATCTTGAAGTAAACGGGCAGGCATTTTCCTCCTAGACTCAATAAAAAAAACCAGCCTGTGGTATTTCTGCACAGTTTGGGGCCTGGTGTTTTCTGTGTTTACTTTCAAGTCCTTTTCACTTCACAGAATCTCGGATGCTGGCAGTTCATCTGGAAAACGAGCCCTGGAGCAACTTAAATTAAATCTTAATAGAGAAGTGTTCTGGAACTTCGAGAAAGGAAAAAATAAAAAGAGAACATATAGAAATGCTAATTATGCAGAGAGGCTTTGTGAAATAAGCAAAAAAAAAAAAAAATCCCATGCTTTTGTTTTCAAGAGTTTAAAGCTGTTACTCTTATGGTTGAATTTTTGCAATACTGTGGAGATGGTGAAATCCCTTTGGGCTGCCTGAACCAGAGTTAACAACTGACTTGTGTCAAGTTAGCTTTGTGTCTTTTCCCAAAGAGGTGTGTGTTTGAGTTACTTGTATTCATCTTTGTTTCAAGGCAAATATCACTGATTTTACATAACAAGGAGAGGCAGCTTTATTTGTAATTGGTATTGTTTTGCTGAGTTGTTTGAAGGTCAGGCTTTCCAAACCAGTGAAATGTGCTTTTGCCCTTAAACTTCTATAAATTAGGCTCTTTGTTGTTTGGCTGTGAACAGAAATAGAGTTGTGTCCTAAGGCTGGGGTGACAGTGGGGACACATTCTGGACTGGAAGGTCATTATCAATATAACTAGATATTTTCTTTGTTTCCTTGCTAGTTCCTTTCTGTTGTTATCAAGTGTTTGTTCAGTAATGTGCTGGTTTGAAGTCTCGAGCAGAAGCAGGGATAGCTCAGTGAGCAGTCTGGGTCTCAGTCACAGGAACTGCAATAAACCTGGTTCAGGTCCTGTAGAAGGAAGATCCTGAGCTGCTTCATGGCCTAATAATAAAGGGTGAGGCATTATGGAAATGCTTAAATATAAACCTAAACTTTCAGCTTTGTACTCAGGTGGAGCACAGTGCAGTAATTGCTGGTGTAGTGTTGGTCTGACTGTAGTAGGTACAGCCCTACAATAGCACAGTTGTAGTTGTAGCCCTTCCCAGGGCTCTCTCCAGGTTAGGTGCAGCCCAGGGCTATTTGGCTGTGCCAAGCTTTGCCCCCAGCCTGACACAGACAGCACTGTGTGGGGTTTTGGTGTTTCAGGGACTAGATGATAGTTTTGGGCAGCATTTATGACTTAACTGCAGATGAGACACATGAAAGTATTTAAGAATGATTAATTGTTGCTCCAACAAATTTCTTGGGTAAAAAACCCAGCTTACTTCCGTTTCCCAAAATCTGCATAGGAGATGGCAGAATATTTTTGGTAGGCAAAGTGAAAGTGAAATTTATGATTAACTGCTTCAGTGCCTGCACTGAAGCAGGAGCACTGAAGCTCCTGTACTCAGTTCCGTCTCCAGTAGTATGTTTTCTGGAACTCACTGTGGTCACCACAGCACAAATGGTTGTGTCAGACACAACAGCTGCTCAGTGTCACTGGTGGGGCGCATGAGAAGACATTGCTGAACTGGGGGCTAGGGGACTGGATGAGAGAAAAGTTTTGGTTCAAACTATAGGTGATGTCTTCAGCTTCTTGTGTTTCCAGAGTAGCTGAGATGGATCATCTGTAACATTAATGGAGGATTGAGTTCAAGGCTGGAGCCCCTCTGCTCTGGAGCCAGGCTGGGAGAGCTGGGGGTGTTCACTGGGAGAAAAGAAGGCTCCAGGGAAAGCTCAGAGCCCCTTCCAGAACATAAAAGGGCTCCAGGAGAGCTGGAGAGGGACTTGGGGACAAGGGATGGAGGCACAGGACACAAGGAATGGCTTCCACTGCCAGAGGGCAGGGCTGGATGGGAAGGAATTATTGGCTGTGAGGGTGGTGAGGCCCTGACCCAGGTTTCCCAGAGCAGCTGTGGCTGCCCCTGGATCCCTGGGAGTGTTCCAGGCCAGGTTGGATGGGGCTTGGAGCACCCTGTTGTAGTAGAATGTGTCTCTACCCAGGGCATGGAGTTGAATGAAATGGTCTCTAAAGTCTCTCCCAACTCAAACCATTCCATGATTCCATAAAAAACATACTATGAATTATATGCTAGAAGTTATTCTATTTATTACTGCCTTTGTTATGATGAAGGAATTTGATCAACATAGACACGGAATGGAAAATCATGCCCTTAACGGTTAGTTTTGAAAATCGAATACTTTAAATGCTTTCTTTTTTTTTTCTTTTTTTTTTTTTCTTTTTTTTTCTGTAATGACACCTTGCAGTATGAAAACAAAACCTGCTGAGGATGTCACAAATAGCAACTGCTTGTCACCAGAGTCAAGTGTTCTGTCTTCTGGCTGTACAGGATGCTGTTACCCTTCTCTCTTGCTCTCTTGCTGGCTCGTTCTCCACACCCTGATTCCCAGCTCATTTTCCGTAGTCTCCAGCCAGTAAGTGTCCAGTCTGTCATTGCCAGGATGCCTTCCTCCCTACAATTAGGGCTCTGCATCTGTTTTTGCTGCGTTCCATGAGATGCTGTTGGCCCGTCCCCTGTGGCAGCCCAACCCTTTGCTCTGTGGCAGGTTCCTCCCAACCTGGTGGTATCTCCAGTCTTGGTGAGAACACGTTCCCATCACCACCTCCATGACATGGATCACGAGGTAAACTGCATGTCCCAGGAGAGACCCTTGCAAACTCCACTAATTCCAGACACGCAGCTAGAGTGTGTGTGAGGGGTAGAGAGTGTGTGTGGTTTTGTCTCCTTTTGAAGATGGATGTGGTGTTTACCTTCCTTCTTCCAATTTCATGATTATTCAGAGATGAAACAGTTTTGGCATGGACATGAGCCTGGTGCCTCATCACCATTACAAAGAGCCCATTTCATCCTCCCATGGGTTTGACTGGGACCAGTTCACTCAACCAGTCAGTCCCTAGCTCAGTGTTCATCCACTGGCCTTTCTCTGGGAGCTCTTTCCAAAGTGCAGAGGCCTGTTAGACTCTGCTGGTTAAGTGAGGCACAGAAAGCATCCTGTGTCCTTCTGCTCAGATCACATGTTAAATCTGCTGCCGTATTTGCAGCCTTGTGCTGCTGGGACAACAATAGAACATTTTCTTGTTACCCTTGATATTATTCTTTTGTTTCTTTCCATTCTTTTCCTGTCTGAACTGCAGTTGAGCTCTGCTATTCCTCAGACACAGTGGACAGTGTTTCCGAATTCCTCCTTTTGTAAGCTGTCATTTCTATGTCCTGTGCTCTCTGTTTCCCTTGGAGCCCTGCCATGGCTCCCTGCTCAGCCAGGCTGCTCTGCTCAGACATCTGTGTGTTTTCCTGGCTGTTAGGAAACAGAGAATGCTGTATGTGTGCTGTGACTGGCTTAGCAGTTAGGGTGCAGTCTCTTGATCACCTGCTCTGCCGGTCCTACCTTGCTGCACTGCTCCATTGTCATAACACTTTCAGGGAAGTTCGAGGCAGGATGGTTCGTGTTTTTCTCTGGGCTGCTGTGATTATGTAGCCCTGGCTGTAACTGTGTTAAAGAAGTCTGCACAAGGCACGTCTGAGCACTTTAATCTGTTCTTATCCTCAAATTATAGCCACTGCTTTGAATTCTGCTGATGCCTGGTATTTTACATGGTTCTTGATGCATTCACACGTGTTTAGGCTCTCTGGTTATCATTTATCATCTCTGGTTATCAGCACAGTTTGTAAAGCCAAACAAAGACCCCAAACCCAGCTCACGTCCTCCAAAAAAACTGATTCCCAGTTCAGAAAACAAGTTCTAAACTAAGTTGCCATCATGCTGAGGTGCACTGACATAACAGGAGCCAGATTTGATTTTGGGGTTTCTTATGGAGAACAGGATGGGGAGCATGTGAGTTAGCTGCTCTCAGTGAAGTGCTCTGGTGTGTATCAGACTCCTCAGTGAAGCTGTAGTTGTCAGCACTGGGCTTGGAATAAGGAAGGAGCTGGTGACTGAAGCTGTGTGTCTTGGGAGCTGGGAAAGGAAGCAGGGCCATGGACAGAAATCCAAGTGATGTACAGAAAGAAAACCAGTGCCCTCTCTCCTGAAAGGGCCTTTTATAATGGAAACAAAATTTGATTCTTTCTGCTGAAGGACTGTAGTACTTTGCTTAAAGCTAGGTTTTGTAGTTACTTTGTTAACGATTCATCAAGATAAGGACCTACTTGTTGCTCTTTTTTAGCTTTGTCTCTTGAGTAAATTTGTATTTCTGTATATGCAAACTTTTAAAAATATTTTTTAGTTCCTATCCACTAAAATGTCTGAAAACTGTTACAGCACCAATTTCTTCTGCACTGCAAGTTTCTATAGCAGGCTGGGAGCATCAGGAGGAAGCAAAAAAAACTTCTCTTTTTGCCCAGGGTAAACACTTGACAGCAGTCATAGTGCTTTGTAAATGCCAATTCCTTATACATTTCCTGGCATCCGTAGCAGATAGGTAGATTGTACTGTTTTGGAGTAAAATCATGGAGCAAAGACCATTCCTGCACAGGCATCCATGAGGTGGAAATGTCTCATGCAGTGACAGGACTGTTGTGTGTTTGCCCAGCCTGTGTAGAGAAGACTTGGTGCTGAGAGAGAGGGGATGGCTGTGGCTGTTGGGTATTTTAGAGCCAGAGAAGTTAATGTATGTTGTCAGTTTTACATGGGTTGGGTTTTTCTAGCACTTAAGGACTATAACGTGATGTTATATTACTGTAGTTTAAGGGTGGTAGGTACAGACTAAAAGGGATGGTCTGCATTCTAGGTTATTGTAGAGAAAGACAGGTAATGGATAGTTTCTTACCTGTTGTCAGGTAAAAGTTAATAGGACTGTAATATTGGGGTTCAGTACAAATTTACTGTCAGATGCCTAGAGGGAATATGAGAATGAACCTTTGTGATCCTGCCACTTTCAGAACCTTCTTTTTTTAATCAGTGTTTGTTTGAGTAAACTGTGTTACATCCCTGCCCCCTCATTTCCCAGGACATTCAAACTTTGGATAAGGAACAGTCATTGAGAAACCTGTATAAAAATGGAAGTGAAAAAGATGCAGGATTTTGCTCTGACAGAGACAGTAAAGAAGGCCAAAAGGATACAGTCACTGTTTGAGGGTACTTTGGGCGCAGACACTTGGAAGGTGTGTGTAAGGTCCAGGATAGGACTTGTACAGGATCAAGTGGACACAGAATATGTGCACCTCAGTTTGTAAAAGGAGAGCATTGGCTGGAGGCTGTAGAATTGGCTTTCAGAGTGCCTGGAACAAAAATCAGAACTGCTTTTAATGTGGGCTTGCATGTGTGTTGGGGCACAGTTCCTGATTCTAAGGACTGGACCCAAGTAACATGGTGCCTTTTACTCCTGGGTGTCCAAGAGTGCTGCAGCTTAGGTTTGGTTTTATCCTGAATATAAGTAACTTAAAATTCCTTGTCACTGATCTCCAATGGTGCATAAACACATAACCTGTGCGGTGCTTTGGACGGAAAAAAGGAGTGTGGGCAGCAGAGGAGAGGGGGATTCTGTCCCTCGACTCCATTCTGATGAGACTTCATCTGCAGGGCTGCTTCCATCCTGGAAACCCCAACACCAAAAAGGCATGGAATGCTGGAATGACTCTAGGGAAGGCCATGGAGATGATCTGAAGGCTGGAGTCCCTCTTCACTGGAGCCAGGCTGGGAGAGCTGGGAGTGTTCCCCCAGCTCCAGGGAGAGCTCAGAGCCCCTGGCAGGGCCTGAAGGGGCTCCAGGAGAGCTGGAGAGGGATTGGGGACATGGGATGGAGGGACAGGACACAGGGAATGGCTTCCACTGCCAGAGGGCAGGGCTGGATGGGATATTGGGCAGGAATTGTTGTCTGTGAGGGTGGGCAGGCCCTGGCACAGGGTGCCCAGAGCAGCTGTGGCTGCTCCTGGATCCCTGGCAGTGCCCAAGGCCAGGCTGGACAGGGTTTGGAGCACCCTGGTGTAGTGGAAGGTGAACCTGCCCGTGGCAGGGAGTGGAATGAAATCGTGTCTAAGGTCCTTCCAAACCCAAACCATTCCATGATCTTTAGTTCTATGTATAATTCTTCTGGGTTCTCTGGGAACCTGTTGCAAGGGAAGGATACTCAGTGTACTGAAGATAGCGTAATAAATTTAAATGAGTGGAATCCTGCTCTTCTTCACGTGTCAGGAGAATAGTCCCCCACTTCTCCTCAGTGCAGCATCCATCCAGGAAGTGACAGTCCTGACTGCCAGGGCTCACTGTGGGTCACACTTGGAGGGATTTGTCTTGTTTAGAGTATATTTCCATGGTTTTAAAGGCCCATTTGCATAAGTTTTATTGGGACCTGGTTCTGTTTGGTAGTTTGCTGGAGTATTCATGTTTATGTGACTTTTGGGACAGACTGAAAATATCCATAACGCAGCTGTTCCTCTGAGCCTTTAGAGTAGGGCTGGACCTGTGAGGGATGTTGGATCCTTCCCATTCTTGTAAAAGTCTTTGCCAACTGTCCACCCGGTATCTTTTCTCTCTTAAACTTACTTTTGTTTTCTTAGTCTGGAGAAATAAGGTGCTCAAAATTTTTCTCATTGTTCAGTTAATCATTTTCTTAATCAAAGGTAAATAATCTCAGTAGGTAAGTGGGTGTGAACCAGCCATTTTTGATGTAAATGATAGACCATCTTTGACTAATAAAACATGTTATAAAGAAATCACAAAACCCATGCTGTGGCTACATGTTAGAAACATGGATCAGAATTTTGCAGATGTTACCTGTATGTCTCCAAAGGATGGAGTTAAATCCTACTTGGCTGGCACAGAGAAGTTTGCCATTAGTTGTGTGCTGTGCCTGGTGTCATGGGGGGCTGACTGGAGCTGCTTTAACACCAGGTCTCTAAGAGAGCAGGAGGTTGTTTCTGTGTGAGACTTGAACACAGGGGATCTGGCTTCTCTAAGAGTTTTAGCAGACAGAAGAAATTACCTGTGAGTGTTTATACAAAGGGTATATTAGACAACAGGCTCTGACATTGTTCTGGGTTCAGTTGAGTTACTGCTGGATTAGGTTTCACAAGGAAGCAGCCAAAGGCAGAGGCCGTGCCAGGATCTGGTGCAGTTCTGCAGTCAGTCTGTTGGCATGAAAACACTGAGAGTTATTTAGGATTTCCCTTATGGATTTTATACGTGCAATTTCAACGTCTCAGCAGACTGGGTGTCCATTTTTTCAGTATCTGAAGTTAATCTACAGTTCTCTTGCAGCCCTTTTCTTAATTTCCTCTGGTATTTGTGTTAGGATATCATCATTTGACACCTGTTGACTGTATTTGGTGTTCTGAAATGTCTGAAAAACGTAAGGTGACTTCGTTGTCAAGCTAAGACCATTGCAGAGCCAAGCAGTGTGAATGAAGAAGGGCTATTTCACCACAGAATCTTTTACCAGAACAATTAGCTTTGTCTTCTAGTGTCTTTAAACCTAACAATAGAATTTAATAACTTTAAAGTAGTACATTGTTAGAGGAAAATAGCACATTTTCCTGTGCATGCTTACAAGTTTCTTTAGAAAATGCCACAGATCTTACAGAGACAAGAAGTTGGCTGAAAGAGGTGTGTCTCAAATTGAATTGCAGTTGTTTTATTGCTCTGAGACAGTCTTGAAAGTATTTTAGTTATTTTTGGGCTTACAGTGACAAGAACCTGTAATTGCTGAGAAATTGCAACCCAAAATTATCTTAGTGTGTAATGTTATAATGGATAGTAGCAATTGTGGAGATTGGAGATAGAAGCAGAATAAGTAAGTAAATACCCTTTTCCTTAAGTATTTTAAAGATTTTTATTATTAATATCAAATTCTTCCTCTAAGAGTTAAGAGTAGGTTTAAAGTATATGTGAATTGTCTGCCTTAAGGAGAATTTTTCACTCTTCACTGTGATGCTGTGTTTGGGAAACTGGCTGCTTGTTAGTAGCATTAATGAAGGATTGGAAACTTCTTTTTCTGTCTTGTCCCCAGGGGTGGAGGTTGGACTAGCCAAAGAAATCACAAGGGTCTTCATTTCATACCTGACAGTTCATCCGTTGACATTTTCTCACTTTCTGCTCTCTGTCCACAAGACTTTGTACTGATGAACTTGGTTAAGTGATTGCCTCTGTCCCACAGCCATGAAGTTTGCAAGACTGGTCAGAGTTGGTGTTTTAGTCCTAAATTTCTTGCTGTTGGTGGGTGCTCTGTCCAGTGCCTGCAGTTTGTAAAGGAAGAGGGATTTCCAGAGTGGAAATAAAACTTACTCATGATGTCTGCCAGCCTTGGAAAACCTCCTTGGCTTACTGAAATATTTGCTGTGCGAATTGTGTATATTGAATTGTTCACTTCTTGTTTGCGTTTGCTTTCATTTTACCAGTGATAGCATTCTTTTATTAAGATTAATTTTTTTAAATATTCTTCCCTTTAGGACACAGCTTAGGTTACGGCTTTGTGAACTACGTAACTGCAAAAGATGCTGAAAGAGCAATAAACACACTGAATGGCCTCAGACTTCAGTCAAAAACTATCAAGGTAGGAGCTCTTCAGTCTTCTGTGGAAATGGCATTGTAATAAACTTTATTCTGATGGTAAAGTTTGTGTGCTCCCAGCTGCAGCAAGCAGGAATTTGGGAGGAGAGTAGTGAAGTGTTTTGAAACAGCTTAGTACTTGAAGATTCCCTTTTTTTATATTCCCACCGTTTTTACACCATTAGAGGGACCAGTATAGATAGTTGCCAGGCTTTTAAAGTCATATCCAGGATGTTTCATAATATTTATTGTAAATCTTGTTAATACACTCCTTTCCTTATCCAAAACAACAGCCTGTGCTCTGCGTGTAGGATTCACTCCTGCTTAGGTGATCTATGCAGCTTTCTCCAGTAGCAGAAATTAGGAAAACTGCACTCTACTTGTGCCATCTCTTTAGGAAGCTTTGGAAAATATACTGGCAGGCCAAGTTCCTGATGTGAGCTATTGCAGATGCAGTGGCTGAGTCAGAACTTGGGATTCTTCATGTGGCAGAAATGTTTGCTGGGAGCGTTGGTATTGGTCTGTTGCTGTCTCCTTACAGCAATGCTAATACAGTTGTTATTTCTTGGGAAAGCCCAAAATAAATGGAGTTATGAAGGGACATGCCCTTTCTCCTGATGTTTGGTTGATTTTTCCTTACTGTCTCCTGGTTCCATTTTTTGAACTCCAATAAAAATGCGTGTGTTGGTAATGGGAGAGTTAATTAAATTGGCTCGTCACAATAAATTAATCTTCCCTGTTAATACCCTGAGCATGTATTTTTATTTTTTTTAAAGGTTTCCTATGCCCGCCCAAGTTCTGAAGTTATCAAGGATGCTAATTTATATATCAGTGGCCTGCCCCGGTCAATGACACAGAAGGATGTAGAAGATATGTTTTCCCGTTTTGGGCGCATCATCAACTCACGTGTGCTTGTGGATCAAACCACAGGTGAGTTCTGGGGCCTTGGCTGCAGAAGACTGGAGTGTATGGCATGTTTGGTGTTTGTCTGAGCCTGGCAGTACCTAAACTTAAGTAAATTATCTTTCCACAAGTTAATTATGACATCTGGTGTCAAGCAGTGATAGAATTTAACAGGATATCCATGTTCAGTAATTTTTTTTTAAACACAGAATGATTAATGCTGCCTTTTTGCCAGGTTACAGCTAAAACCTCAGCCATATTAAAATAGGATTGTCATTTTTATCAGCTACTGATTTGCCAGATTTACTTTCTTGCTCTTACACTTCTGGCAGTGCAATGCACAGTTTTTCTGGGACATGTGTGTAACGTGGAGTGCTGGCCTTACCTGGACTTTACACACATGCAGCTCTTACCCACAGGTCAATTCCAGGCCTTACAGTTACAGCAAAACAAAATGTGTTTTATCTTTTGTACCAGCCTGGAACTCACTCACTCAATTTTCTCATAATTTAAACTATTTGAGATGTCTTACAGGCTTCTGTGGTTCCTGCTAAGGAAATGAATTAACTTCATGGACTTAGTACTGCACTGAAAGTTCCAAATGTATTTTGTGTATTAAAAAGAAAAAAAAAAAAAAAAGAGAAAGGGGGAGAAGTTATTGAGTTAGGCACTTGACTCAGGGGAGACCAAAGTTAAGGTTTTCTTTATTATGGTAATTCTGACTGTGTTACAGTGTGTTTTCAGAGTTTTATTTTCTTACCCCATTATTTCAGGCAGTATAACTGTCTGGCTTATCTGTCACCCAGGTCTTCTGTGGTTTTACTGGTAGCCCATATGTCATGTATTAATCTGGAGAGAACTTTTACAAATACACTTTTTAATTGATGATGCATCTGCTGTATTGGAATGGAAGACAATCTAATTCTAGCAGTTCCAAATTTAACATTTATAACTGGAATGTACATTTATACACATCCATTCAGAAGCAGCTTTCCTGCTCTGTGAGGAATCTGCTGTAGTTTGGAGCGGGCCACCAGCAGCTCCTGGTGGGCTCAGTCTGAGTGCAGACTGAAGTCTGCAGGGCTGTGTCCCCATCAGAGCCAGCTCCTGGTGCAGGCACCACTTGCCAGTGTTTGGTTAGATCGTGCTGCAAACAGGACTGTGCATCAGAGAAACCTGAGGTGACCAGGTGAGATCTGGAGACTGACATGGCAGACACTCCATGGTTGAGTGAGGAAAATCCCATCCTGGCCAGCTCTTAATACCTGCATGGTCCTGTCTCTAGAGCTGGTTGTCTAGGACACAGCTGTAATGAGAAGCAAGAAAAAGACTTGTGGAGCACAGCAAACTTATTAATGCAAGTGTCCAAACTAGTCATCCCTCTCTGGCAGTCCGTGGCATTTGGAGAGCATCTGGATTTGACAGAGCTGTAAAATAAGATGACAGAAGTCATACAAATAAAATCTTCCCAAGAATAATATAGTTTTCATGAGCGTGCTGAGGCCTGATGCTGTGTAATTCAGCTCAGAGCACACCGCCTGCTTTCCAATAGCCTTAATAATGCATTGACTGAAGAGTGGGTTCTGTTACATCTCACAGTTAATGCCTGCAGAGCCTGGACTTGCCATCCCACCAGGCATGTAGCTGTGCCTTGGCTTTAAGCCTGCCTTTCATGTCTTGATTTACTCCCACTTAAGACATGTTTTAATTTGTACTTAGTGGTACCTTCTCACAGAGGTGGGACTCCAGCTTTTGAAAATTATTCTGTTTGAAAATACGCTTTCTATAATATTTGTTTTAAATGACTGCTTTGAGAAGCACTAGGATGAGCAGCATGAAAGTGGAGGAGTCACAGTAAGCTGAGCTCTAAGATAGGCCTTGCTGAGTTCTGAGTGATGCTGCTACTCTGGGCCTTCCCAGGGTGGGACATACCCTTCCCCTGGTACGGGAGGCTGATCTCAGTGGTACCTGAGCATACAGTGCTGCCAGCTCTACTCTGGTGATCTCATCTGTTACTTATCAAAATGCAAACACACCTTGCTTGCTGAAGGCCTGGGTTTTGACATGTTTCATTTCCTTCTATGAAACACAGAAAATGATCCTTAACTGTTACCAAAAACCTTGTGATTTATATGATAAGCTTAACTTCTGTATCTGGCTTTGAAGATGGTCCTGGGTGGATGTGAAGAAAACATGAAAGTATCTGATATGTCCCCTTATGAAACAGAGCTCATGAAGTCCTACATTTAGTCTGGCCACAATACCTGCTTTGGAATGGTGTTTAAACAAAATGTGCCCTTTTAGCTTCACTGTGATAAACCATGTTTTCAGCCTAAGGTCAAGTCACAGATGAGAATCAAGGGGAGGAGAGGAGAGCTCACAAGGCATAGCTTGTACCTCATTCAGAAGGATAACAGCATCCAGGGGCTGGGACTAGGAAAAAATATGCAAATTTGTAACAGCTGTGATATTGATTCAGTACAGCTCCAAGAGGTAATTCTTCATTGATTTTAATTTATAATAAAATAATCTATGTACCAGCTGGAAATAAATTATGTGGTGCAGGTGAAATTGTGATCTCTCCATTAAAAAATGTGAAAGTCCTTTATATTAGTCAGGCATTTGTTTCCTCATTTCTGAACCTGAGTGTGTTTCTAGCATGGAAAAATGAAAACATTTTCAGAAATATATCAGTTCTGTGTTTGCAAATGCTCTTGTGATAAAGTAATTGAAACTAAGGGGTTTGGGTTTGTTTTCAACCAACTGGAATAGATTTTTTTTTTTTTTAACTTAGTATGTTGAGGATTTTTTTTAAATGGAAATGTCAGTTGGTGATGAATATCAAAGAATTCTACCATGTATTTAAGTGTTTAGTCGCTGTGGTTGTTATAGCCGAAATGAGTATGCTCATTTGTCTTTGATTTCTTAATTTTGTACTTTATCCTCCAGCTGCTGATGAAATGTAAATGTAGAGAACTTGAAAGTTGGGACCATAGAAATACTGAACTTTCTTCGGTTTTGTTTTCAAAGTTATTTTGAGTTTATCCTGAACTTCAATTTTTTTATTTTGTTTTTGTTTTTTTGTTTGTTTTTTTATTGGTTTGGTTACAAGGTTTGTCCAGAGGGGTCGCATTTATCCGGTTTGACAAAAGGTCAGAAGCAGAAGAGGCAATTACAAATTTCAATGGTCACAAACCCCCAGGTTCTTCTGAGCCCATTACAGTGAAGTTTGCAGCCAACCCTAACCAGAACAAAAATGTGGCACTGTTGTCGCAGCTGTGTCATTCACCAGCTAGACGGTTTGGAGGGCCAGTGCATCACCAGGCGCAGAGATTCAGGTAGGTTAGGAAGAATAAATGCATTTAAGGCTGTGCTCCTGTTCCCCTGTCTGTTCTGGGGAGCTGTGCCCCCACAGCTGGGCTGTGATACTTTCATTGCAGCGTGTGTGAATGAATACATAGTGCACTATGTGTCCTCAGTGTTATGTAAAGAAACGGTTGCATTAAAATATGATTAAAGAAAAACCTTACTTGTAAAATTTATATTGAAGTTAGTATGTAAAGGTACCTGCACTCTGGTGTCTGTTTCTTCTACTGGGTTACAGTGAGGAGACAGCAGCAGCAGGTTCCAGGTGGGTATTGGTAGGTGCCTGTCTCAACAGATCCCCATTCTGTGGTCTATATATCTGAACACAAACAGAATTTGGCAATTTAATTAAAGCTCTGAATGATTGGTTCCAGCAGGGAGGTGTTACAGTAAGAGAGGAAAACCTTATTTCTCACGAGGAGGTTCTGTGGGATTCCTGCTTGCATTGCAACCTGTGGAGGGTTCTGCCATCCATCGAGGCTTCACAAGTTTACTGATGAGAATATTGAGTAGTTGCAGCATCCTGTCTGCTTCCAGGGCTATGGAAGACACCGTGCTTTGCCATAGAAAATCGCTTTGGTTGCTTGAATATGAATCGCTTGACTTGGAAATGCCGTGGGTGTTCGTGGAGGAAGCTGATGGTTGGAGCATGCTCTGGAAAATGCAATGTATTGACTGTCTTGCAGAGAAGCAATGGGCTTTGAGATGATACATGTTTCTTAGAGTAGTGAAGTTCCCTATTGAGAATTTACTCCTTTTTTTGTTTGTTTTTTTTTTTTTCTCCTGTGAGGGATGCAATGATCTCAGTAAAATTGGACTAAAATCTCAGCAACCTTTTAGCTGTGCTGCTGTTCCAGTCCAGTGTTGCTGTCTCCTGTCCACAATGCTGTAGCTCAGTATTTTGAGCACAGCTCTGTGTAATGGGTCTCCCGAGAAAATTTGTACTTTGTAGTCAGCTGTGGTTTTATACTGAGAGTGGTTGAACAATTTGCCCAAGGAGACAGTGACGTTTCTGTCCTTGGAGGTGCTGAAACCTGGCTGGAATTGATACCAGGGGTTAATCTAATTTCTACTGTGCCTGTGTAGTATTAGCAGGAAACAGGATCTGCTTTCTCAGCAAGGATGGTTGAAAGATAAGGGGAAGACATCTGGCTTAGGAATGCAGCCACAGCCAAAACAAGGTATGAACCTGGGAAACTGGGGAGAGCTTTATGATAATGAGCAAAACATTCACATGGTGACTGTATATAAGCAATACACTTATAGAAGATCACACGCATGCAAGGTGGAGTTATCCCCTGTGCAGCCAGGCCTGTGATGAATAATGCCCTGCTGAATGCTACATTGGTGTTAAGGAGTTTTATTTGACTGGTTTTTGGTGAGTTTTGGTGACAGGATGAGCCTAAGCAACGTGCTCTAGGTGTCCTGCTTTGAGCAGGGGGCTTTATTAAAGGATTTCCAGGGGTCCCTGCCAGCCTCAGTCATTCTCCAGTTCTCTTCAGCTGTAGCCCGGGGAAGTTTAGCTCAGGCAGCTCCTTGTTTCCTAGAAGCAGTCACCCAGATCTCCACACCAAACCTTCTGAGCCACGCCAAGGAATGAAATTCTGTGTAGTTGCATTTAGGTGAATTATTAAAAAATAAACGCATCTGCCTTCTGTCTCAGCCAAAGCTTCAGTGTGTCCTGATCCTAGTAAAATCTTTTTCATTCTTAATGTTCTTAATTTAGTTGGACATTTTCATCATTGTTCTTCCCCCTAAAATTTATGCCAGGATCAAAATACATCAGAATACGCAGTGCAAGTAATATTCACATCCATATTAAGAGACAAAATGCTTCTAATTCAGTTCTGTAATGATCACTCAGGAACAAGAAAAATTATTAATGCATTTATGTTAAGAGTTGCCGGTGAAACTAAATTTTAATAATCAGTTTGTTCATTTTTCTCTTTTTGTAGCATTTAGAGCAGCATTAATGCCAATTGTGTGCATTTCATAGGATCACAGACTGGTTTGGGTTGGAAGGAACCTTAAAGTTCATCTTGCAATGGCAGGGACACTTTCCACTGTCCCAGAGTGTTCCTAGAACAGTGGAAAGTGTCCTCCCCAAGCCCTGTGCATGGGGCAGTCACACCCAGTGTTTCAGTAGGCTTGGGATGTCACAGTGGGGATTAAGATGAAGGAAGTGTTCTGTCTCTGTTCCATTCCTGCTGCCATGGGAGCTGTGTCCTGCTGCATGTCTGTGTCCAGTGCTTGTTTGCACACTTTGGCCAGCTGCTGCTTCCAGTGACAGACCTGCTGGTGGGGAAGGAGCTGAAGATTTTGAGGTCCCACAGCCTGGCAGAGATCAGAATATAGCAGTTGTGGGGCAGGCCATGCTTTCAGGAAGACACTGTGGACACGAGAGCCACCAGCTGACTTGCAGACACAAGCTCTTCATCTCTGCCGTGTCACAGACTTACAAGAACTCCAGCACTTACTACAAGACTTACCTCCCTCAATCACTCATGCAGGCACATCTGTACACGTATGCACAACTCTTACACCATGGAGTCATGGTCAAAAGACCTTGAACATCATCAAGTCTGTCCCACAACCCTTTGTATTTTTCTTCCCACCTTTAGTATTAGCTGCAAGTTTTTCTAGTGAGTCTGCCTTCCTTGAAGGATGCTGAACTAAAGGAGTTGTGATTATTCATGCTGTGGTTAAGCTGAGGAACCTCAGTTTGGGCTGAGTCTTGTTTGTTTTGGTATTGAACAAGACTTGATGAATAGATAAGCAGCTTCCACAGAGCCTGCAGTCTGTATAAATTAAAGTTGTGATCTCTGCTCCACAGAGGTTGAATACTTAACCTGATATTTTGATTACATTTTATCTTGTTTCATCATAATCTCTGTAAATCCAGGTTTAAGCCTTAGTATTTAATTTGTAATTATTAATTTCCTACTGATATTTCTCCAGCCCTTTCAGGTTCTTTTAATCCTTCTGTGTTCCTGTGGTATTTGTGGCTCACATCAGGAACTGGTCTTAAAGCTGTGTCCTACTGGATTCCTGGGCTAATTCAAAGACCCAGGCTCTCTGCTTCCATCCAGAGGGAATGATGCCACAGCATGGGGTTGTGTCTGGAGGACAGATAAATCATCTGGGGCAGGGGTTTCTTTAGAGTGTAAGATTTGTTTACTTAAAGAGAATAGCAGATCTCCAGGTGCTGCACTGCGATGAAATGGAGGGTTTTAGCTTCTGAAGCATGAGGAGACAGCCCAGGGCCCCTGGAAGTCCTGTGCTATTGCAGCTCACCAGGGCTTTGTAGTAGAACATTCTTTTAAATCTCAGTTATTGCCAGTTCAGCTGATACTGCTTTCAGACTTGTTCAGGGTTGGAGCCAGTTCCCAGTTCCTTGCAGCTCAGGGGTTTCTATGATTCTATGAAAAGAATTTATAGGACTTGCATAGACCTAAGAGGAAATTACTTTGTTTTAGGAGTGTAATTTCTGAGATTACATTCTCCAGTGGGTTAAACTAAATGAAGCAGTCTGTCTGTCTAATGGCAGAGGGAGCAAAAGGTCATTAATAGAAATGACAAGCTTATAAAGTGGAAAAGAGTTATGATTGAAGATACACTGTTGTTGATACTTAATGCCCCAAGATGTTGAAGTATTAGGTTAGCATGGGTTGAAAAAACCATCCACAAATAAAACTGGCTACAGACTCTTTGGGAGGGTTGAAAAAGCAATGTGGAGGAGACAGTATAAAAATAATTACAACAGAAATGAGGACACCAGCTGTAAGTGTGCTGAGATCATTCAAATTCCAATATTAAAGAAACTTTAAAACCACTTTCTCTGAAACATCTTGGATCTCAGTTGGCCTTAGTGTTTGCCCTAGTAAGACATTCTTTTAAATATCCTTAGTAAGTATAACTTCCTGAAGGTCATCTTAAATTGGCATGTCCACAAAAATCTGTCCTGGTAGGACAGAGAGCTGTGTGTCAGCTGCTCTGGGCCCCGCTCAGAGATCTGGGGTCCCTCTTGTGCAGAGTGAGAACAGAGAATCATCAGATTGGCTGAATATTATTTCCTATGGTTGTTTTTTAAAAAAATTTCTTTTCTGTTGCTTTAGGGGGCTTTTTTAAGTTTACCCTGTTTTGTTTGGTTTGGGTTTTTTAATAAACCTGTAATATTTTTGTGAGTCAAAGCAGGAAGAGAGAACAATCTGTTTGAAGATAAGTGTATCTGATGAGCAGAGGTACTTGCTATTTTGTATTATTTTGTCTGTAACAAGCGTTTAGATTTGTTGTCTTCTTGCATTTAACACCAGTTGCTCTTCTGCAACTGATTGCAGTCTTTGATGTGGTGTTACCTGGTCTCATGGGCAGAGCCTGAACTTTGGAGCAGGCAGGGGCAGAGCTATACTGACTGCTGGAACCAACATCAGGCAATTCTGAGCTCAGTGGTTTGAGCAGGGACTCAGGACTGGTGATCTGTTGAGATGAAAACTTGACAGATATTAAGATAAATTCATCCTACCAGATCATTACTCACTTGGAAAGAAGCTACAGAGCTGAAGCTGTCTGTCAGAACAAGTAAGTGTATCAAGCCTGCAAGCACATGCAACACTTTGTTTTTATACAAAGTCAAAAGAAATAGCAGATGTGTCACCTCATCATCAGATCACACGGGTTGGTATGTCTCATTCACCTTGTGGTAATTCTAACTGCTTTTTCAGTTTGGCTGTAGTACAAGTCTTCCCAAACCTGGATTTTCTTGGGGCTGGCTGTCAGTGAGTCGCTGCAGGTCAGGAGTGTTCCACTGTACTCCAGGAACCCCTGGGCTGCAGAGAGGGAGGGATGGAGTGATGCTTACTCTGGGGTCAGGAGAGTCCAGGAGCTCAGATATCCAAGGCAGTGAGCTCTGGGCACCAGAGAGCCTGGGGGAGATGGGCACTGTGTGGTTCTCGTGTGTGAGTGCACAGTGTGTGTGTGTGTGTGTGTGCGCACACTGCTGCTCCTCTGCTCCCCTCCCTCCCTGTATACTTCCTTGAGCCCTCCCTCCTCAAGAAAGGCAGGAGCACCTCCTTGATGCAGGGCAAGAAAGAGTCAGAGGGGAGGCATTTGGCACTTACTGCAGCATTCACTGCCCAGACATCCCTTCCCTGTTTCCTCCAGGTCAGCAGAGAATCAGGATCTGCCATCGCCCTGCTCTTGGCAGAGAGCAGCTCATGTACCGCTTTTAAGGGGTTTGCAAATCACCAGTGGTACACCTCAGTTTGGGAACCCCTGGTATAGTATCATTATATTTTTATGATCACATGACCTCATATTTTTAAATAATAAATAAGCACAAGGGTTCAAAGTGAGTTCTTGACCTTAACTTTCACATTTCTTGGCCTTTGAGTGCTTAGCTGTGCAACAGTAATATTGTACTAAAATATTGAGAAGCTTTGATTTTCTGGAGTTTTGGCCAGAAATAGAATAAAGGGGAATTACAAATGTGGGTTATAGGGAAAAGAAATTAATACAAAGCAAGACATAAAAAGGAGAAGATTTTTGCTTTTCATTATGCATGAATCCTGCTGAGGTATTGTGAAGGAGGCAGGATTCAGGAAAAGTGGGTAGGTGATTCAAAAAGTCCAGTTCAGTAAAGTCAAATCCAAATTTTCCTGGAAAAATTAATAAAACCATCCATACATGCAGGAATAATAGAGCTGTACTGAGCCTGCTCATGTTGGGAGTGTTTGCCTGTACCTGCTGCCTTTGGGTGGAAAGGGAGTAGGTTTTGTTCTGTTTCGCAAAAGAAGAAATTAATACGTACAATCCCTACTCCTAAGAACTGAGCACCCTCATCCCCTGCCCCAGCAAACCCAAAGAAACTCTTTGACTTAAAGAGTTTCCCAACATGTTCTTTTGCAGGCAAGAAAAGGAGCATGGGGTGAAAAGAATTTCCTTCTGTGAAACAAGTGGGAGATGCCTGGGGGTGTCTGGGGCCTCTGGGGAGGTGCTGCCTGTGCTCCCAACTCGAGCAGTTCTGCAGCAATGCCCTGGACATTCTGGGCAGCCTGGCTGAGTTCAGAGATCCATCCAGGTGCCCTAGGAAGGTGATCATGTAATCCTGCCTTGCCTGTTCCTTGCCTATTTCTAAGGATAGTTCCCTGTTGATAAAGCAGTTGGAATACTTAACTTTTTTTTCCTGGCAGCTGTCAATTTGATTGTCAATTTGAATGGGGAAACATTTATGTGGCGGTTTTGATGTGCCATGTATAAAATATTCATTCTCAGATGCTTCCCATTCAAGTTAATTTGCTTAATTGAATTGAACTTTTACATGAAATATTGTGCTTTTTATTTGCTAGGTTCTCTCCTATGGGTGTAGATCACATGAGTGGGCTTTCTGGTGTAAATGTTCCAGGAAACGCATCTTCTGGCTGGTGTATCTTCATCTACAACCTTGGTCAAGATGCTGATGAGGGAATCCTCTGGCAGATGTTTGGCCCCTTTGGTGCGGTTACCAATGTGAAAGTTATTCGAGATTTCAACACCAACAAGTGCAAAGGTTTTGGTTTTGTGACCATGACAAACTATGAAGAAGCTGCAATGGCCATAGCAAGTCTTAATGGCTACCGCCTGGGGGACAAAATCTTACAGGTTTCCTTCAAAACCAACAAGTCCCACAAATAACTTGCTCGTGCTTTTTGTATGGAATAGATAATGGAGTGACAGAAGTTGAAACATTTTTGTTAGTGTAAAACTCATTTTGCGCCAATTTTCACAAGTGTTTGTCTTAGTCTAAATGAGAAGTGGAAAGGTTTTATATTCTGGGATGCAACTGACATGTTCAAATGTTTGAAATCCCACAATGTTAGACCAATTTTAAGTTCCTTTAAGTTATTTCACTTAAAACATGTTAAAAATCCCCTGAAATCTTAAGTAGATTGCATTAACTGGACCCTCTGGATGGTGGTAAAATTGAAGCATGCTTTCACTTATGAGACTAACATTTGTTTCATTGAATGTTGTCTGCAAAAACTGGAATTTTCTGAAAAATATCAGGCTGAATTAATTGATTTTCTTTGGTTTTATGTTATTCTTCCTACCTATCCCCCTGTCCTTCCCCCCCCCCCCAGTTTCAGTACTATGAAAGAAAAGTTGAGAAGTACTAATGTTTTAGTTGACAGTAAATTGTTTGATCAATTAATATTCATTACTCTGTGTCTAGTTGAGGATCAGGCTTTTTAAAGTCAAGGTCTTGTAAGTAGTAGCATGCCAGCCTAACTTTAACACCATTGAGGAGGTAAGTTGTACACTGAGCAGTGGCCAAGCTGTCCAATTCACAGGTTTTAGAAACGTGACTTTTAAAGCCCACTTTGAGAGGAATGGACCAAAGAGTTTCAAAGAAACTCCGGGAAGATTTCAGAGTCAAAATGAAACTCCAAAAAAGCGAGTGTGAATATATGTTGCTACTTTATCAGACTGAATCTCTTCTGTCCAAATATTTAATGCATGGTGCACTACTTACTGGTACATTATAATGCAGCAAGATACTTACTCATTTTCCAAGATCATTGTAGTTGAAATTACTTTGGCAGTTCTATTTTGTAAAGAAAAACCAGTTATAAACATTTGAGCATTGTATTTCTCGCATCCCTTCTAATGAGTGCTAGTTTTTCTATTTTAATAGGATTTTGTTTTGACAACTAGCTTTACTTATTGAACACTCAGCAGAAAAGTACTTACAACTTGCAAGTTAGATATTAACCAAAAAACCCCTTTGATTTGTAGATTTAAAGATTAATCCCCCAGGTTTTCTGCAGACTGCCTTGAAACTTTGAGTTGTTCTGTTTCTGTTAATTTTCTTTTGCTTTTTTGTGTTTTTTGTTTGTTTTTACTTTTGCATTTAAGAACATTAAATTTGATTTTGTTTTGCTCAAATTTTGTTTTGTTTTTTATTTTCTGTTCTTTTTTTTGCTAAGTATTGCACAAAGTGACCAGCTTTCAGAGTGTTGTTTTAAGGAACTGTAGCTCCTCTCTAAGAGAATTTTAACTTACTGCTTTGACAGATGAGTAGAAGAAAGAGTTTTGAAACAAGCACCACAATAAATCTGTCACATAGAAGTGACATGTCACAGACTGATGTAATCCTCAGGTGTGCTTGGGTAGGAAATTGGGAATGCTAACCCTGCCTGTACTGGTGTGTGAGCTGCTGTGCACAGCTAGAGACATGGCTCTGGTGTTTATGTAGGTAGAGCAGGTGTGGAAATGAGGTCTGTGGCAGTTTAATGCAGTGTCTCCTTGTTTTGACTGAATCCCTACCAGCCCTAGAGTTCATTTCCAAGCTCCAGAGGCCAGTCCATGCTGCCTGCTCATCTCGCTCCATCCCCAGCTGACCTTGCCTTGTGCTTGCCACCATTTGTCCTCTCCTTGTCCTCTCATTGCCATGGGATCTGCACAGCCCAAGGGCTCCCTCAGCCTCCACATGTGATGACCTGTGGGAGCTGCTGATGTTCCTGGACCTGCTCAGGACATATCTAAATCCTACAGACAGTCTTTGACCCAACGAGCAGCCTCCCGCTGAGTTTGAGTTTGTGCAGTGAATGCAGGTGGGATTTTTCCTGTTAAAACCTCTGACCTTGCCTCTCCTGCCACTCTGTTCCCTCCCCATCTCTTAAGAAGCTCAGTGGTTGGTGAAATGGTGACTGTGACACAGCAGCCAGCCCACTCCCACCCCCCAAAGCTGCTCTTGGCTGTCAGAGGTTTCCTTCCACCAATTCATCACTATCCCTTTATCACATCAAAGATTGTTTCTTTTCTGCGTACTTGGGGAGCTTGGGAAGCATTCTGGGGGTTCTCCCAAATTAAGGCTGTGTAGTAGAGAGAAGTTCTCTTACTGTGTCCCATCATTGTTGAACCCTGCACTGTCCTGTTCCACAGGAGTGGGCTATAATCATTCCCAGTTCCTGTCATTCTCTCGTGCTTTATTCAATTTAAGATAAATTTTCTGCTAAACTAAATGGAAGTTGCTGTTTATCACAATATTTAGCTGGGGGTTCAGACTTCCAGTGAGTGACCTCTAAACACATGACTCTGCATCAGTACTGGTTCCAAGTACAGTGGCCATGGCAGCAGCACATTGCTGTCCTTCCACTTCTGAAAAAAAAAACCCTTCTCTTGGATGCTTTCTGACATTGCTGTTCCTTGCTTTTTCCACTGCTTCCTTATTTTCCCATCTCATTCTTTGCTAAATAAGGAAGGATATGGTTTTGTACCACTACTACAACAATCTCTTTTAGGAAATGTCTGATTCCAGCTTTCTTTAATAGTTGCTCTGATAATAATTTTCAGGCAATTGGTATGAGCAAAGCACTGCTGTTCAAGTCCGGAAAAGAGGGAAAACTGCAAATATCCAGAGCTGATACCAGAAGTAGTGTATGATCTGTGCTGTTCTAACAGCCAATAGCTGTTATGGCATAAATAGCATAAATATGCTTTATTGGCATAAATAGCTGAAGTCCAGAAAAAATTGAGTATATATTCTTGATGCTTTCGGTCCTAAACAGCAGCCTGTGCATCCTACTAGTAAAGACCAAAAGGAAGCTTCTGGAGGTGGAAATTCTAACAAGACATCTGCCAGGAGTTTTTCTGCCCAAAAGGTAGGAGCAACTGGTTTCCTCCTCACACCCTGCTTTGAAGCTCTCACTTGAACAGACCTGTTCCAAGAGAGGTTTTGTCCTCTTAATTCTCAAACAGTGCTCTGCTTTTTCATCCATCAGTTTGATGGAATCCAAGTGTTTCTGTCAGGTAATGCTTCTATCACTCAGTGCTTACAGGATCTTTGTAGAACCAAAGGGCTGGCTCAAAGCAGAGGTCTCACATGGCTCATGAGATGCAGTGGTCTCATTGAGGTGGAGAGTTCTGGAAAGTCTTCATTGCTGGATTAGGATGTGATAATCAGATTTTGGAGACCTTGATTTGTTGGTCTGTACTTGAGATGTGCTGCAGGAACAGCTGAGGTGGAGTGTATTGGAGTCCTCTAGAGTAGGTTAAGAGCCTCCTGTGACAGCCCCAGGTGTTCTGAAGGACCAGGTGTAATTCCTGTGGAAAACACAGTTGTCTATGCTGCTGTCACACGGTCTCGTGTATAGATAATGAGAGGAGTTACTACATTTGCTTCCCAGATGTCCACGTGAATGGAATTCACCCTGTGCAGAACGCTGACCAAAGAGCCTCATCACCTATAAACCTCCTGTTAACCATTAGCATATAGGGAAAATATGGAAGAGGAATCTCTGATGTTGCTGTATGTGCTTGGTATGAGCTGGCAAAGGCACATGCAGATCCTTCAGATGAGGGGATGGCAACACCAGAAATCCAGACATGAGCAGAATCAGAGCAGCTCAGTGTGTTCAGTTCTCAGTGATTCCCTGTTAAATGGTGTCCGTGCACTGAAGTGTTGGATTTATTTTATTCTTCAAGCTGCATTATCATAAAATTTGGTTTACTTGAGCTGCTCCACTCTCTTGTCAGAGGCTGGCCAGTGCAGTTACTGTTGCCTCGTGAGCCCTCCTGTGGCAATCCCTGAATCTGTTCTAGCTCTGGGACTGGAAAGGGTTTGAGGATCTGGCTCTTAGGTTGAGGGGAGAGGTGACTATCACCACAGTGGTGTGTGTGGCTGCACAACTTTTCCTTCCCTTCGCTTGGATATGTTTTTTATACGTCTGTATCATGTGAGCATGAAAACCACTCAAAATCCAGAGACAAGTCACTGAAGCAGGATAAATTGTCACTGCAGCGAACACTGGTAGGTCAGTGTGTGGTCACTTGGCTTTGTCCAGATGACAAGCAAACACCAAAGGGTGTTTGCATGGAGAGGACACCTATTTTTGTAGGGGGATTTAACATTGTAGTAATGTTATTTATATAAAGCAGTTAAAGATCTTTTTTTTAAAAGGTTTTTTAAAAAAACTTGGTATCATTTACAGAAATAATATCCAGCAGTCAAAACCAAAATGATGAACTAACTGTAAAGGTGATCCATTGTTTTAAGGCTGAGTTTGGAAAGTGAACAGTCCTTAAGATCCTTCAACATTTGTTGCAATTCTGTGTTGCTTTAATGTTCTGGGTAAGGTCAATAAAGTAGAAATTCTTCAAATATTTCAGGAGAGATTTTTTTTCAGTACATTTTAAACAACAATAACTCAAGTTCCTTTTTGGATATAGTTACATATGTGCTTTAAAAAAACCCAAACTTGGAGAATGTCCACACATTTACTTTTTTAACGCAGCATACAGGTCATATGATAAAATAAACTGTTTATTCAAAGTAGCTCCTCTGATAGCTCTGCCTGTAGGAGGTTAGAGTTTATGGGAGGTTTTTAACACATGGCTCTTGTGAGCTGCTGGTAGCCTGGTTCAATCACATGAGCACAGAGCAGTTTGTCTAGATGCTGCCTCTATCAGAAGGTCACCATCTTTTTTATTTCCACAATGAAGAAATATGTCTTTTATAACTCTATCAGTGAAGCACGCTACATTTCTATGTTTAGGTATATACAAATGGCTTTAGAGGGAAGGGACCAAATTCACCTTTAGCATAAGGAAACACCAACCCCCTGGGCTCCCTGAGTGGAGCTGCACTTGTGTTTTGGCTTTTTTTTCGTTTTGTTTTTATTTTCCAAGAGCTGAATTAGTCACCTTTTAATCTCTATTTAGAAGCAGGAGATTCTTTTTGTGCCGTCAGCAAATTCGTCATTGCAGCTCTGCACTTCTCAAGGTTGGCTATTCAGCACAGTAGAATGGATAAATCCAGAGCTCAAGAGGCCAGTGGTTATTTTCTCTGATTATTATATTTATTATTATGGGGTTTCTCCTTAATAATATAAAAAAAATAAAAAATGTGGAATTCATAAAAAGGGTCTCTATTCCCTCCCTCTCACTTGGAAGAGGCAGTGCCTCCATCACAACCAGTGGATTGAAAATCACCGTTAATTAAGTGTCCACTCCTAGGTGGATCAGGTATGGCATCATTTCAGTGGTTGCTGTCTGTGGTAGTCTCATGTAGTCAAACAAAACCAAACTCAAAGTGTTGCTTTCTCATCCTGCATGATTTAAAACCAGTCAAAGTCTTTATGATCTCTAAAGCATAACCCACTGCCCCATGAGTGGGTTTGACGTTCAGCTCCGGTGATTCCTTCTAGGTCACATTCAGTCAAACAGCAACAAAGGTTTAGAAATATTTTTCTGTTGAGTGAAGTTTTCAGCACTGAAATTCTCTTTTGTTGCTAATGATGGAAAAACAGTAATGGTAGAACTGCCACCTGAAACCTTGGAAAATTGCTTCTGTGTTCACATTTTAGAATCTCAATATTCTCTTACTGTTGTTCCTTATTTCTAAACATTTTTGAGCAAGAATTTAGTGGTATGGCTGAACTTTTTCACTTGGTCATTGAGAAGAAAATGACTTGAGATATTTGAAACCTAAGTTGGGATAAACCTTTATTTGATGAGTAATTTGAATAATACTGTACTTTTAGTCTTTTTATTGATTTCTTTTCCTTTAACTTATGTAATCTTTTGTTTATAAATTAATCTGTTTGTGGGACAGAAGGTTTTATCAATTGCTTTCCATACTGTACAGTATATGGTTACACATTTTGTATATTTAGTGTGTTTTTAAGTTATTGATTTGTTTTATATAAAATAATTTATTTTTCAGGTACCATTTTCATTTAAACTTTGTTTTTACGTGGGTTTACTTTAAATAAAGTATGACACTGCTTTCCAAATGTCTAAAATGAAGTTGAATCCCATTGTGTTATTTTGAGATGATTTATGTAAATTAACTTATTTTAGGAATAACTGCAAAAATGTAACAAGTTCATACTTCGGTTGTGCTTCAATTCAAGTGCTTGGAAATTCTCTGCAATGATTTTTGAGCAGTTTGAAAAAATGGAATTTTCATATTGAAACAGTTCAAAGATTTGTTGATGAAGCAGCAGCTTTGTAGAATCCTGTGGATGGAGTTATGAACATTGTTTTCTATACGGATTTTCAGAATTAAATGAAACAACTCATAGATATTTTACACGGGTGTTAAGACTTAAATGACATTATCTATGTTAATAGTGCAAAGGAGTTTTGTGCTTTTGCCACATGTTCATGGCTGGTTTTGGTGAGCACTTGTTTGGAACTCGTACTCGGGATGCTTTTACTTGAGCCCTGGTGAAGGGTGATGTATTTCAAAATAGAATTAGGCTTTTACTTAATTGTTCATATTTTGTCTTCTTTTTCCTGCAGGAAATGGATTATTATTGTGCAGTTTGGAATTTGACATGTTTTCAGAAGAATCTGAACTGTGTTCAGGAATAGGCCAATCAAGGTTCCTCCACTAAAGATTTTGTAACTTGTGGCCTTGTTAGCAAGTTGGAATTAAAAGAAGGGGCTTAGTTTCCTTTTAATTTTTCAGGAAAAAAGTTGTTGTCTTTATCGTACATGTTTCTTCCTAATTAAACCAAACCCAAAGCCCAGCTGCAGTGTTACTCAGAAATGTGTAGTGACTTCTTCAGGGAGCTCCTGGGGAAACAGCCTCAAGTTGACCCATTGGACTTTTAGACTGGATGAAGATTTTCTGCAAATTGTGCCAGGGTTGTCCAGCCCTGGCAAAGGCTGCCCAGGGCAGTGGTGGAGTCACCATCCCTGGAAGCGTTCAAAAACCATGGGGCTGTGGCACGGGGTGTCATGGGCTAGTGGTGATAACAGTGTTGCTGCTGGGTTGATGGTTGGACTTGATTGCCTTAGAGGGCTTTTCCAACCTAAAACTTCACCTGTGATTCCATGAGAAGGGATAATCAGTACAGGTCAAGACTCCCTGGTTCTTCGGGTAAGGCTGGTGCAGGACAGACACCCTCAGGTAAAATCCTGGGTGAGGTTCTGTAAGGGGTGTTTTTCAGAAATGTTTCTGAAACCACATCCTTTTGGTTGAAAGAACACATATAACCCTGCTGGCTTTGCACAGACTGTGTTCTAGTCTTAGTCCTTCCTTTACCAACACAAACTTAGTTTTGGTAAGCTGAAGTCTGTCCTGCTGCGTTTCAGCAGGTGCCTTCTGTCCTTTAGTTACAGAAATAATCCCTCTGAGAGCTGGGCTAATTGTACCTTTGAGATGTTGCATCTGATTTTTCTCTTAACGGCTTACTGTGAAAAGTGATGTAAAGTAAGAGATACAAATAGTGTTTCATGTATGATGTCATGGAACGTGTGGCAATGCTGCCTCAGCTCAGGACCTCTTCCAACTCAGGAGTTTTTAGATTTGCAGTTATTTTTTCTGTGATGGGAATTTCTCAGTTCAGCACTGCTCACCATATGGAATTACCATTAAGCTGGTAAAGAGCAGAAGTGAAAATTTCTGTTCCTACGATTATATCAGTGGATTGCTGTACGTGCAGCATCTGGTGTATTCAGGAATGCTTCATCAGGATTTAGAACTTTCCTGGATTTTCCTTTGCATGGAGCTAAAACACCTTCTCCATCCTTGCTTCTGCCAGAGTTCATCCCATCACTTTGCTCATGTTCATTTTGATCACTGTTGTATTCTCCATGTTTTTCTTCTATGAAAAATCATGAAGGAAAAAAATACTAAATTCCAAGAAGCTTAGTAACAGACAAAGCCGTGTGTCTAGCCCCTCAGAAATGGCTCTTTTCTTAAAAGCAAACAAAAAAACTTAGTGTAGACCCATTAACGCCCAGACGGGGACTCTGGTTCTTACAGACTTCCAGACAGACTCCCTGGGTTTTGACTATTCCCCTTCCTTGCTCTGCTGTTGTGGTATCTTGCTTCCAAATTTCACCCCCTTCGTTTCCAGAACAGTGAAAAAGGGAAGGGTGGGGGGGAGGTAGAAAAAACCTGTTAAACCGCTATGTCAGAGTAAGGTGTCTGAATCCTTTTCTCTGTATTTCCTATCCTTAAAAAAAGGGAGGAATATGACTGTAAGATGTGTCCTGGGACATGCTGACAGTACATTTGCTCTGGATTGTCCCAGCAGTGGCATTGAGCAGCTATTTAAGGAAAAGCCTGGCTGCTGTCCCCCCGTCCTTTCATTCCCCGTGTGCTTCCCCAGCTTGGCAGTAGCTCAGTGTCAGAGAAGCCCTGCCTGTTCCCCAAATACTTCCTCTTTACAGTCCTGATTTTTGAGACTGCCTTTCTTTTTCCTAAACTGTCCTCTGCTTCTACCCAGTACTGATATCAGGAAGGGGAAGTGGAATGTTTGGGAGTGGTTTTACATGTGTGTGTTATCTGTGCAGCTGAATGAAGGCAAATAAATCATGATGTTTTGCTCCTTGCACTGTGACACACTTTCTTTTTTGTCTTTTTTATTTTTTTTTAAAGCATTTATGTATCGAAACAGTGATGAGCAAAATGGGACTCTGAATTTAGTTTGTCAGAACATAACTTGTACTAACATCTCATTAGCAAATAATATTTCATTGCAAAAAAAACTATAAACCAAATTTGGCACAGGTAAAATACAGATTCTCTTTATTTTAATTTTAAATGTGGTTTATAATGTTCTAAAGGTTGATCTTTCCAGAATGGATTAACTTCTTCATGCAGGACTGGAGCTTCATGCTTATGAAAGAGCATGTGCTCAAGCTAGAGCTTAAAAAGAACTGTGTTTAATAAAAAAAGTTGGAGGCTTCCTATGTTCTCATAGTAGGGATCAGAGGAGCTGTTAAACCTACTTTAACAAACCTGTTAAACCTACTGTTTGAATGTGTTGGAACAGATTCTGCCCCAAGAGAAGGCTCATAGAGGAGAGCAGAGCAGGAGTGGTTTGACTTGGGAGCAGAGTTGGGGCAGTGTAAGCAGTGCTGAGCTGCTTCCTGCCATGGGCTCCAGCTCTGGTGTCACGGGAGGAGGAGGCACTGGCAGTACTCCAAGGCTGTCTTGCAGCCCATGAACAGCTGTGGTAAGTAGCTCATGCTTCTCAGTCCTGGCACAGAGGGGTTTGGTCTTGATCTAACCGTATTTGTAGAATTCTTGAAATTGTTTTGTGACCATGTATCCTGCTTTACCTTTCTGTCCCTGCTTATTCCTTCTGCTTTGCATCTTTCAAGAGATCCAGAGTGCATATACATTTGTATGTGTGTGCATACACATGTAGTACCTCTGTGTAATAAAACATATGCAGGCTCTATTGACACATTGTTTAGAGTATGTACACATACCTGTCAGTTGTGTGTTACTGTGTCTCTGCTGTATAGGTACTATGTATGGCACATGTGGAATGACACATCTGCACTGTCCCACATCCTGCACAGTGCAGAGGTAGTTCATGCAGAGATATATATCCTTGAAAACCAAGATTTTATAAAGCTTTCGAAGGCATTGGTCACAACTGTACAGTGATGTGAGGAGTGAGCTGTGGAGGTTTAAGAAAATCAGTGTTCATCTTGGAAAGAATTTAATATCCACATTTTTCTAACTCTAGAAAACTGCCATATCTGTATATTGTATTTTAATATTTTTCAGCAGTGGTCCTGTACTGTACCATATCACTGCTGCTCAGGGAGCACTTCCTGTTCCCCTCTTCCTGTGAGATACAGTACTGTCACTCCAGTGACTTCCAAAATCAGTGATTTTGTTTTAAGGCACCTTTCCTCTGTATTTCCCCCTTTTTGTTTTTACTTTATTACATGAGCCTTAATGTTTTAATCTTTTCTTACTGCAGGAATGGAAGAAGGAAGACAATTCTGCTGCAAGAAGGACTGTGGTTCTAGAGAGATGGCAGTGACTGACTGTGCATACCACGGCGCAAGGCACGATAGTCTGGGGTGCATGGCCAGGCCCCTCTGCCCCCATCACTGGATTCTTGGAGGGACATCAGGGCTCCTCATGCTTTTTTAGATAAAACATAGCAATGCTTTGTTCCAGTGTGTTCAGAGCTGCTTTTCTGAACAACACAAAGTTCAGGTTTGAGGTTTGACTCACTGTGATGTCTGTGCCTTGTACAGTCATTTAGGTAGCTCATAAAGATTTGCAGCAGGTGTTTTATTCCAGGGCCGTGGCGTCTCCAACACTGTAATAGTTTCTGGAGAGTATTCTGGCTGCCTTGATTTGCATCTTACCTTACTTAAACACAATGGTACTCAAAGGCAGAACAAGAGCTGTAAGATGGAGGCTGGTTAAGAAGCTTTGTGCTTCCCTCCCAGTCTTGGTGCTCTGTGCTCATCTGGCCACGTGTGAGCCTCATGTCCTGTTGGACTGCTGGGGGCCTTGAAGAATGAGTGTTCACAATGGAATATTGGCCCTGACTTTGGTCTTTCCATGTTCATATGACAAATCCTGACATTACAGCAGAGCATCTCTAGTGCCCACTCCATGGAATGGCTGTCCGCCTTCTTTGTCATTACCCATTCTGGGTTTGGGTGAGGGGATAATGAGAGCTGGTTGTATTCAAGAAGGAATAAACCAGGAAACAGACTTGTTGAATTGGTGAGGTTAAGGCAGCCTGGTGTAATTTGTGAAATGTGACAGGAAGCATCCCTGTGGGAGTGTTGGGGTCAGCACAGGGTAGGGGTTTCAGCCCTTTGCTCAGTGAGGACTATGAGCAGCATCTAGTCCTAACAAAAGGTTTGCTTAGTTTGCTGCACAAATGAAAGGAGGGAAAGAGGTATCATGTCCTAATGTGGACAAGGGTGAAGTAGTTTTGCTCAGAAATACTGTGGTGGTTTGTAGTTTATGTGCTATAGCTGGTAGGCTGTGGGGCAGTGCTGCTGACTGAGCTGTCAGGTGAGTGCTGTCCATCTGCTGTTCCCTATTGGAGATGGAGAAGGAATTCTTTGCAATGGGTGCATTTTCATCCTGTGTGAAAGCTTAATAGGTTGTTAAAATGTTACATGGTGCAGCTTCATAAATGTTTTTGTATTAGAAGATTTTAGATACTGAGGTTCTAGAAAAAACCCATAATGATAATAACCATCATCATCAAATGTCTTTGAAGATGTAAATAAGGCTTCAAAGGTGAGCTCTGGATATGTTTTAGGTGCTGGTGTTGCTCCAGTCTCCAGCATCTTACATCCTTCACTGTCATCTTACTTGTGCTGATAAAGATGTTGGTAGGCATTTCTCTAAGAGAAAGGTAAGTCTTGCCAGTGATTCCTTCAAATCTGGATCAGTTGTTCAATCTGGTTCCCCTGTAGTCCCCATTCCAGCCATGCTAAAGGGGCAATTAAAGGATTGGATCAGGCTGTGTAATATGGTAGTTTTACCAAAAAGTGCACTGGATTGTGCTTGGGGTTAGCTGAGGGCTCAAGAAAACTGTAGGAATTAATTATTCTGGGAAGCCAGCTAGACTAGAGGGTGGACTATGGATGTGAAGGACAGTCCTTGGAATCCTTAGTCAAGACTGGAAGGATCATCAGTCCATGTACCTGACAAAAGCCGAAAAACCTGTGCTGGCAAAAATCCAACCCCAGGTATAAAAATAAGAGTAAATGGAATAGTGGAGGACTGGTGAGAATCCATATGTACTTTTCAAAGGTCAGGAAGGAAAGGAGCTATTTGCAAGCTGTGCAGTGGGGAAGGAAGCAGCTCCATGTTCAGCTGAAGGGAGGATGTGGCATGTTGGTTACGGAAGGTTGGGCAGTGGAAGTGCAAGGACCTGCAAGGGAATGGCCATGCTAAAAGCAGGAGAGATGTGATCTTGAACAGAAGTGCATCATCGGCACAAGAAGTCTGGTAGAAAGTACATTAACTTGTCTCTCCTGACAGTATCTCATGTGTGGAAAATGGCACATCACAGACAAATGTGATTAGGGGTTAAATTGATCTCTTTGCTGCATGATGCATTTCCATAGACAAGACACTTATACCTGCAAAGTGCTGAAGCCAGGAATGAAGGCTGTGGCAGCTTCATCCAAGGGGTTCTGAACTGAGGAGGCTCCATCCCACTGAGGCATGGTCTAACAAACAACTCTAAAGCCACTGGATAACAGAATTTAAAGATACAAAGCTAAATAAAAATGTTCAAATACATTTTGTCACAGAATAATTAATTTGGTGGGTTGAGAATAGTAAAGAAATAGATTTTTAAAATTCCATAACTCCCATTTACATGAACTTCTAATAAATTATTTGATAAGGTGTTGGATACCACTAAATAAACTTTGGTAGTTACAAATACAGGAAATTTAGAGTAGGAATTGCTTTAAAGAAGGAAGGCAGCATGGATGGGTTAGCTGGAGGTTTTCAACTGGTGGGGTATTATGTTACTAATTCCCCAGATCTTTGGGATGCATTTTCAGCATTTACTTATGTTGAAGTATCATGTATGTGCTATGGCATCCTGTGCTGGAAACTGTGGAGAGATGCTGTGGCTCTTCCCTGACTTTCCCATTCCCACCACTGATGGGCCTTGCTGTGCTCTCCTAGCGCTGTGTTCTTAGTGGGACCTGCCCTGACCCTGGGCTGTGGTGTGTGTAACCCCTGAGGGATGGACTGAGCTGCACCTGCCTGCAGGAAGGACTGAAATAATTCATTCAGATTTTCTAGAAAGTTTTATAATCACATCAGACAAGATTAGGAATTCCTCAAGGAAATAAAAATGTGTAGTGAATTGGAAAGGGAGAGGCAGAAAACATCCCCAGGGAGGCATTCACTCCTTAGAGGAGCATTTCGTGGAGGTTACATGCTATGATTGTCAGAAAAACCCAATTTACTTGAGTCATATCTGTCATTTAGAGCTGCTTTGGAAATCTGGTTTTACAGAGAAACCTTGGGGTTTAATAGATTTAAATAATTACCTTCAATACATTTTATGGAAAGGAGTTTTCAGAATTACTCTGGAAAACCTGCAAACTAATTTTGAAGTGGGTAGTATGTTAAATTAAAAGAGAGCTTTGGGCTGGTTTTCACATCTGTTGTTTGGATTATATTTTGCCACATCGTTACAGCACTGAGTTATTTTGTTAGTTTTCCAAGTTTTAGTAAAACAAACTGAGACACATTGTGATCCAAAGGAAGGATGGCAACAGTGCTCTGCTGACAGTGGCCTTCCAACTCCATTTATACATCCTAAAAAGGTGTGAAAATAATAAGAAAGTCCCTGATCAAAACTCATTTTATAAATTTAAATATGTGAAGATAACTTGTGCTCTGGAAGAAAACTGATGCCCAGCAAAGAACCAGTCTTTAGGACTGAGTCAGATTATCCGTGGGTTTGTAGGAACAAGCTAATGTCTTTTGAGTAAGGTATACACTTGAGTCATTTAGTTCAATGAAAATTCATTTACGCTTAATGTTTACAGTCAGTCACATACTCAAATTCCCAAATACCATTGTGGAAATGTCATTCCCTAGTCAAGGCTCATATGGCCACCAGGTGGGTTTTCTGTCTGGGAGGTGCCCCAAAGCCAAGGGCTGCTTCAACTTTTGCTTAATACCCACAAACCCCATAAATACCTTTCCCGTGGATTTTAGTTCGCCAGAGTAGCTTTCCTTGAATTTTTTTTTGTCAGCAAAATAAAACTTGTATAACAGCCAAATTCCTTCACCCAGTTGCTCTCCAACTTTATTATGATATTATACACAGCAACCATAACCCAGGGATCACCTATATTGCAACAGCAGCTGAGATTTTTGTTTGCAAGGAAAACAAGGATTTCCAAGGAAGAAATACAGGTCTGAGCTTGTGTGCTTTCTATATTGTAGTGTGTGTGCCTTGCACTGCCTGTACTTCTCCAATTGAGTGGAAATAACACAATTAGATTTTCAGTGCTAGAACAGAGAGAGGCACCTCTTTTTCTTACAGGTGCCTGAGAAAATAGTTTAAAATATTTTGAAGGTGCAGTGTATCAGTCAGTAGAATTGAATTATGCAACCACAGAATATGAGCTCAGAGGGACCCACAGAGATCATCAGTCCAGCCCCTGTTCCTGCACAGACACCCCAACAATCCCCCCCTGTGCATCCCTGGGAGCGGTGTCCAAAGGGTCCTGGAGCTCTGGCAGCCTCGGGGCTGGGACCATTCCCTGGGGAGCCTGGGAATGCCCCAGCACCCTATTTTTTTACATTTTTTGAGGATGAATAGATGGATTTCAGCTTGCCAAGCAAGACACCTCAGTTTTCCTAATGTGGAACATCACCTCCCTCCATCCTGGTCTCCTCAATACAGTTGGTACAGAATAAAAACCTCCAGGTGATGCTCAGTGACTTTGTCCAAACTCTGCTACTTTCTTTCTAGAAATCTCTTGTTCCTCACCCCTGATGAGTTTGTGTTGCTCTCCACAAAAGCCATGCTGACATTCTGGGGCTGGCAGAGGGAGGCTGCTGTTCTCTCCTGAGCAGCAGATAAATACTTGTGTCAGTGTTTCCCCAGCAGCAGATTACTGAAAACACAGGTGGGGTTGAGATTGTGCCATCCCAAGGGCATAGTCTGGGACAGTGGGCCCCTCACCAGCTGGGCTGTCCCATAAATCCACTTCATTTAGTTTTACACAATTTCCACCCTGTTAAAGGTGTTCAGGTGCCTCTCCTGTGCCTCTGTGCAGTGCTGAAGATGGATTGTCCTTGCTGCCTTTGGGTTTTCCCCAACAGTGACAATGCCTTCTGTCTATACCAGACCACAAAGAGATTTTCAGAAGCACTTGCATTATTTTTTCCCCTTGTTTTATCCTGTTAGAGGGGTACAGTGATGGCAGCCCAGTTTTGAGGCTGCTGGACTCAAAGGTCTCCCTTTGCTGTTTTTGTCACAAGGACAAAGCTGCATGGTCTCAGCATGACACTTAACCTATAGCACCAAAATACTTCTTGCTGATTTCCAAAATCAAAATGTCTCTGCTAATGTGAATCTCAGCAGATAGTAAGAGATGTTACCAACACTTTGAAGGCCAGGTTGAACAGGGCTTGGAGCAACCTGATCTAGTGGAAGCTGTCCCTGCCCATGGAATATGAGATTTAAATTCCTTTCCAGTCCAACCATTCTGGGATTGATAAAGCACAGGACTTGCAGCTCCTGGGGCAAGTTGTACAGGGTGGGATTGGCTTCACCAGCTCTAGGTTTATTACTGAGATATCAGTTTTTTTCAGTAATAATTTTTCTTTGTTGCAGTGAGCTTGAGGAGGTGCTGCTTAACTTGTTTTGTGTGACTTGCAGTTTCTGGGGCAGGGGATAAGGTGGTCTGGTCTGCAGCAGCCAGAGCCTGGTGATGGGAGTTGACTGCCCAGAGGCTCATCCTGCAGCCCCAGCACTCACTCAAGGACTTTTGCAATGCACGTTCCATCCTGCCTTTTATTGCAGGGTTAATTGTGTGCTGCAATATCCAGAGCTCATTAATGAGAGGGGAGTAGATGTGAAAGTGGGGCTTGTCTCTGCTGCCTGTGCTGGTTGGCCTGGACTCACCTGAGGCATCCAAGTGAGGGATGTGGGCGCTCCCATACACTAGTGACTGACCAGAAAAGTCTCATAAATCTTGTCTGTTTTAATTACTGCATTGGAAGTTTGCCCACCTGTGTCTGCAGGATGTGGGTAACTTGCAGACGGATGGGATACTCGGATCCTAGTCCAGAGCTGGGGCTGCCTGGAGCCTCACCAGTGCTCACCAGCATCTCCCAGGGGGTTTTGGGTGGCTGAGCTCACTCCTGGTATAGAGGAACAACCACAAAATCCTTCAGAGCCAGTGATGCTGAATCACTGCAGTGATGTGTCAAGGTGATCAGAAATGATAAGTGATGTCTGGGGAAGCTGCAGAGATTGATTTGAAATGTGAATATTTTGGGTTTGCGAATGATGCGATTACTCCTTGAAGTAATTGGGCTGTAATGTTTAAGAAGGTATTAATTAACCTCACAAAGGAGAAAGGGTGAAAAAGGTCAAAGTTAGCAGCAGTGTCTCCAGCTTATGTTGCCCAGGATTTTTATGTGAAGGCTTTTGTAAGTTAATAGAAGACAATTTTTGTGCAAAATCTGGTTTATAGTATTTAATAGTTTCTGCTTTTCATTTGGCAAAACTGGAATGAATATTTCTTCTAAATTAGAAAACTTTTTACAACCTCTTGACTTCAGCTTAAAAGAATTCTGCACAGAAAATGTTTTCTTTATGTGCAGTTGGAGAACAGTTCAGTGATGTGAGTGGGGGTCTGAACTGTGTTACAAGTCCCAGTTCTGTGACAGGAAAGATCGAAAAGGAGAAAAGGGATGAGATGAATTTTTGAGAGACAAATTATTTTGGTGACATGAATCGTTAGTATAGAAGGCTTTTGTGTAGAAGGCTGCCCTGAGAAGCCTCGATTTTAAGGCTGTAATTGGAATTTGAGCTTGGGGACAGATCCTTAGCTGGGAAAGTCAACACAGTTGCAATTGGGCTTGGTTAATTAGTTCTCTGTAATAAAACATCTGTAGAAACAGGTGTACAGCTGGTCCTTCCTTCCTTCCTTCCAGCCAGTGGATCCCACTGTTCCTGAGAGAGTGCAACAGCTCAGCTGTCCTGTCTCGGAAATCACAGCTGGGAAATCCAGTTATGTCCAATTTGGATTTTGAGCTCTAGACAAAAATTCACTTAATCTTACTTTCAGATGAGACCACGGTAGTAAAATAAAAAGCAATGATTAAAAAAATAACCTCTATAGTAAGGAAAACAAAAGCTTCTGGAGCACAGCCTGGCCTCCAGGGAAGAGCTGCTGGCCAGAGAGTTCAGTGTTGTGTCCCATCCTTACTGCATTCTCACCAAATCCAGTTTGCTAACACATGCTCACCTCCCTGGCTTTCAGAAATAGGTGAGCTTGATAAAATGGGAGTTATAAATCCTTCAAACCCAGCCATTTAAGATGGCAGCCTGTGTCCTCAGGCACAGGAAGGAGCTGGCTCCCTGCCTCAGTGGCAGAGCCATGCTCATTGGATGCCTGCTGGGAGTCACACAGTCTTCAAAAGATAGGAGAGGATTTTCCCACTTTTTTGCCAGGTAAGGCTTTTATCTTGCAGAGCATCCATATGTGACACTCACAATGTCAGTGGTTAGCACCAAGATGACCTTTCTGGGAGCAGGAATACTGTTATCTACACCTGGCAGATGTTATAGTGAACTCCTGTCTGATCCAACAGGGTTTCTTCAATCATTTCAATCCCATTGTCTTTGGGATGCAGGTGTGAGGTCTCTGCAGAAGGAAACTTGTCTGTGTTGCTCACTGGGTCTTGCTGCAAAAAGAGAAGAACAGTTTTAATTTCTGGAGTGAGCAGGTGCCTTGTGCATGTGCTGCCATGTCCCGTGACCCCCCTGCCCTCCCACCATGCTGTACGTACTGGGGGGGGCTTTGGGGCAAAGTCCTTCTCACAGACGTGTGCTATGATGCCAGCAGCCAGGGCATCACCAAGGACGTTGGTCATCGTTCGTAGTCGGTCCCTGTGGAGAGACAGCACCAGGATGCTGGGGGTGGCCACAGCCAGTGTGCCTGGGGCGTTGATGGCTTTGGAACACGTCAGCCCCCATCCTGAATGGCCCTCCCACTGGTGTTGCCAAGCGCTGTGTTGATTTTGCAGATGCAGAAAGAAAACGGTCCCTGTGTGAGCCCCATGCTGGGGCAGCATCTGTCTCACCCTGCCTGTGTGAGCAGTGCAGAGACCTGCCAGTGCCACCTCCCAAACTGGGACAGGCACTGTTATGCTACGTGCAGGGAGAACTGCCTCAGCAAGTCATAAAACTTGAGATGCCTCTTGAGGAGAAATCCTGTGGATCCTGCCACTGCTCCTCTCTTGTCTACCCTGGCACCTCTCACATTAGTAGGAGGTGCCAGCGATGCTGGGTTCCCTTTGATGCTGAAAGGTTGAACTGGTGGTGCGTTACCTTCCTTTGTGGGGGAAAAAGAAAAGGGGGAGGGAAAGAGAAAAGCAGCCATGATACTTGTCACTGTCCCCTCTCCTCCCAGGGAGGCTGGGAAGTACAAACCAGCCACCCATGTGTCACTTCTGTAACTCAGCATCTGCTCTGTGGTTTCTCACCTAATGACTTGCTTTGTTTTTATCTTAGTAGTTTCGAATGGCACATTTCACAAACTGTGTGTTTATTTGTCTGTGACAAGTGTAATCCAGCATTGGTTTCTGTCTCAAGAGCAGTCTGGTTTCATCCATCAAGATGAAGATACATCACCAGGAACTGACACTGCACACCGCCCAGTGTCATCACCACTGCACCTGGAGAGCACTTACAGAGCCCAGTCGACGGCGATGATGAGGGTGATGTCCTCGGTGGGCAGCCCCACGGAGGTGAGCACAATGACCATGGTGACAAGCCCGGACTGTGGGATCCCAGCGGCCCCAATACTGGCTGCCGAGGCCGTGATGCTGCAAAGAGAAGGTGGCTGTGCAATTCAAACTAGCGTGTTTGCATGGCAAAGTAAATTACTGCTCTGTGGAAGGACTGGATTGGATCTGACTTTCTTCACCTTCCTGCTCCCAGGTGTTGTCACAAATTCCCCTGTGCAGAGCAGGGGCTGGCAGCAGGTGCCCTGGCTCTGTGCTCCCTTCCGCCTTCAGAGTAGGGACTTCCTCCTTAAAATAGCTAAATATTTGCAAATGTACTAAATTATTTAGTTACATGCTTTGTTTCCCTGCTTATAAAATGAAAATATCCCATTCCTGAAGGGGAGTAAATGACACCTGCACAAATCCTGTGCTCAGCCGTGACCTGCTTCAGCCACATGTCTGTGCAGCTAGGCTTTTCCCTTTAGGCAGTCCTTGACTTGCAGCAGATTCTGGGGTGCAGAGCCAGCACAGCTTTCCCTGGCACACAGCACAGGGACTGGGATGTGCTGCACCCTCCCCTGCCCCTCAACTTCCCAGCAAATATCACTCTGTGCATTAACAAGATCTTTGCAAATGGGAAAAATGCAAGAGGATGTCCTAATGTCTGTAAATAGGAATAGAGAGAAATAATCTGGCTGCTGCAGAGAAACTTTTACCTTATAGTTATAATCTGTCCCAAATCCAGTTCATACTCATTGACCTGGGCAATGAAGATGGCAGCGACCGCCTCGTAGAGCGCAGTGCCGTCCATGTTGATGGTGGCCCCAACAGGGAGCACAAACCGCGCCACGCGTCTGTCGATGCCATTGTTCTCCAGGAGACACTTGAGGGTGATGGGGAGGGTGGCTGAGCTGCAGGACAAGAAACAAGCAGTAATTGCTACTTGTGTTGTTGAGCTTTATTACTTGGAGTCAGTGTGATGGGACAAAAATACCAGCCCTCCTTAGGGTGGATGCTGCAATGTTGCACAAATTGCTGTAGCAATGAAAGTCTCTTCAGCTCTCACCACCTGGGGAATAGACATCAGCAAAGTGAGCTGCAGGCTGAGACAGAAGATATCAGAATGTCATTTCAGTAGCTGAAGGCACCACTTTAATCACGTGTGTGCCATGGCTGCAACTCTGTTGAACATCCCTGGAGCCCACATCAATTCTGCTGCACTCCTGGAGCGTGGGACAGTGTGTGCCAGCACTGGCTGCGCTGGGGTTCAGCCAGACCTCCGTCATCTCTACCTGTCTCCTCCATGAGGGATGCCTGCCTCAGCTTCTGCACCCCTGACCTCTCTTTCTTGTTTCTGTCTAGCATGAAGATGACAATTATCCCACAGGAACTGGGATTAGGAATGGAGGAAGAAGAACAGGTTGAAGAAAGGAAACCACAGAAAAGAAGCCTATGGGATTGTGACAGACTCTGGGGAGATGGGAACTGCATTTGGGAACGTTTCTGGACGCAGAGCAGTGGCCCCAGCTCTGCGCACAGACCATGGGGCTGGGACAATGAGCAGAGTGTTCTCTCTGTGACAGTTCTCTCTCCCTTAGCTGGCTGCAGAGCAGAGGGAGGAGAAGCCTGATGGAGACAGAGCTGGAGATGCAGGTTCAGGAGGAGGCCAGGTCATTAAGAGTTGCAGAAGCAACGATTGCATCAGTGGGCACTGGGTAAGGGATGCACAGTCCAGGTGGTTTTCTTTGGATTATGTGGAGAAGCAACAGAGAGGCCAGAAAAACCCTTGGCCTAGTCAGACGTGTTCCAGAAAAATGTTTGAATTTGTGTGTCTTCTGGAAAGGATGATAGTTTGTAGTACGAAGTTGTTTTTCATTGTTAAAAGGAATGCATTTCAATGAAAATAGAATAGATAAATATAATCTGAAATGATTAAAATCTTTTCAAAGTAGGTAAGATTTTTCTGTGGATGAACTTGGGATACACTGTAGTTGATTTTAGATTGTCAGTAAAGTGTTCAGAAGAGCTTTTGATCTTTTCAGTTAAACTCCAGATCATAATCCCATGCAGTTTATAAAGCACTTACAACAGTCCTAGTTGGAATTCACTGAAAGAAAACTGCCGCAATCGAATGAAGTGTGCACACACACACAAAAACATTGCTGGGAAAACCCTGGGAGAGGGTGAGTGGAAGAGCACCATGGGCTGACCAGGGCAGGGCCAAGTGTCTGCTTCCTGCTAAAACCAGGAGCATTCTCATTTCAAATAGTGCCAGAGCATAGTTTTCCTTTGAGTCATACCTGTCCCCCCAGAGCTCACCTGGCCAGACACAGCCATGTCTCTCTTGCTAAACCAGATCCCTGCTCTGCAGTATCTGCAGGTTCTGGCCATGTGTCCTTACCTGGACGATGTGGCTAAGGCGATCAGCAAGGCTTGCAGTATCCCCTGAATGAAAGCAAAGGGGTTTTTCTTGGTGATGAGCACAAAAAGCATAGGTAAGAGGATGATTCCATGGAAGGCGAGCCCTGACACTACTGTAATGACATACAGTCCCAGCTTCTGTCCTATAACCGATGGATCTTCCATCTCCAAGATCTTTCCAGCTATGAGAAATACAATGCCAAAGGGGAAGTACCTGCAAAGAATAAGCATAAAAAATTACGAGGATGCAGCATCACTGTGGCACTGCACTGGATAGACATGACAATGTTTGGTAATGTGCAGTACAGTCGTATGAAAACATTCAGTGCTCTTAACAGACACTTACAGATGTGTGACCAGCATGGTGATTAGATATCAGGAAAGAACATAATCAATGAATCAATCAAAACAAGATTTACCAAACGGCCATTGAGACAATTTTCATAACTGCTTCGTTCAGACACTGGCACACGTTAACCAGCGGGGCTCCTCGCTCGCCCATTTTTCCCAGGAGAAGTCCTGCAACCAAGCACAGCAGGTTATGTTACTTGGGAGCACCACAGGAGCAGCACCTGACAGGCCAAGTGTCTTGAGGGTCTGGTGGCCACAGAATGGGAGTCACTAGGCAAAACCTGATTTAGTACTGGTTGCCATGTGCTCTTACGACTCACAGCCATTCTCTATTCCAAACAAACACAAGCATCTGGCCTTTTCTCACAAAACCCCACCAGACCCAAATCCTGGATTTGGACTCTTCCTTGCACAGAAAACAGATAAACTTCAGTGCTGCTCATTGCTGGAAGAGTAATTTCCTGAGGTGGATAAACTGGATTAGCTGGGTTAGGTGGATATCTGGATTGCTATTTGGTAATACAAGAATAATGAACTCTGGAAATAACAATGGAATTTTTTTAAGGATAAGGGGTGGTAGGGCTCTCTAGCTGAGCATGTGATGCTGTGCTGCATCTCTGCCCTGTTGTGAAGTGAAAGGGGCTCTGGCTGCCACAGTAACTGGGCAGTGCTCAGGCCCCCAGTCCCGTGCCCAGTTCCCTCGTGGGCTGGGCTGTTCAGTGTTGGTGGCTCACAGGCTGTGCCGTGGTGGTGACAATACATGTGGCTGTACAGTGGTATGTCAGTAAGGATCTGAGTTGCTTAGATACAGGCACTAAGCCTTCTCCTAAGTCTGTTTTTTTCCTTTGATGTTGTTGCATTAATCTAATCCAGGATAATTTTCTGTTGAAGGAATACTAGAGCAGAAATACAGGTTATGGTTTGAATCTTTAGAAGGGTTATGGTGCTGTCCTGTCTGCCAGTGCTAAACCCCATTGCTTTCACTGGCTAGGAAGCTTTCCAGGAACCCATCAAGCAAAGGGAAAAGAAACCTTTGAGCATTTGCTCAATTTGTTTCTAGCTTGGTGCAAGTCCTTCTTCCTGTGTTGGCTAAAATTAATTTTGAAGCACTGTGCAGGTGTCTGTTTTATCTTGGAAAAGAAGAACATAGACAGCATCTTGTCCTGCTTATCCCTCTTCAGTCTTGAGGGTTGAGGACTCCAAGAGGCCCTTGGTTGGTGGTTGGATCTTGCCTTGCTCAAAAGAGAGATGAGGTGGGGTCACATTTGCCAGAACTTTCAGAAATGAGACAAGGCTTGACATGTTTAAATCTCAGTTCTGTGGATATTTGTCCAGTATTTGGCCGCCACAACAGCTGCTTTGGAAGACAGCAATTTCTCTCCAGGTTCTACAGAGCTGATTTGGGAGACATGGCCCAAGTAAACAGACAGATTCCTGCAAGGATCTTGAAAGCTCTGACCTCTTGTGGGTTTTAAATGCAGCAGAGAACCCCTCAGTGACAGTGAAGATCTGTCAGAGATGGGGTAGCTGTGTGGAGTCACTGCTCATAGCAAATTCACTCTGGGTACCTAGTGGGTGCTGCATGGACACCTTGGTCTCAGCCCCACAACCCACCCAGTTTTGGTGTTGAACACAAATATGCTTTGCTGAGAGTCCAACCAGCTTCCCCTGCAGCCCTCACTCCCCCCTTGCTGCATGGAGGAGGTGATTGCTGTTTCCCAAGGCCTGGGGCTGTGGTGCCCTCCCTGTCCCTCTCCTGTTTTCTACCTGGCAAACCCAATTCAGCCTCTCCTCATTAGGAAAGCATTCTGTGGGTGTATGAATGCCCTTTATCAAGATACCCGTGCCTGCTGCAGGTGGTGCTCTGCCAGTCTGTGGCTTTGTGGAACTCTAATCCTGGGCAAAACATGGGATGTGCAGGTGGTGGCTGAGGCTGATTCAGGTGATCTCCCACTGCCTCCTAACTCAGGCTGATCTCACTCCCACGTTGGAGGGGTTTTGAAGTGTCATCTTAGAAAAGAAAAGCAGCTTCTCCTTGCAGGTTTGGCACGGCTGGAGGGGAGCATGTGTTCTGTGGTCAGTAGCTCAGCACCTTTTCTGGGTGTCCAAGGTGTGCAGAGGGTGTTGGTTGCTGGTACAGGAGATTGCCAAAGACACCATCTGGCTGTAGGGATCTGTCAGTGGGTCTGACTCTGCTCAGTCTCACTGTGGCCAAGTCCTCTGAGGTCTCACATTTAGAACTGGCTGCTCTCTGTCACCCTGATTGCAGTGCAGCACACTCCGGTGCTGTGCTGGCTGCACTGCCTCCACACCTCAAATCCTCTAATTGGCTTTTTGGTTCCTTATACACGAAGTTCAAGCTCCTTGCCCTCACCTCTTAATCTATACAAAATCCTGCCACCATGCTTATCTCACTGCCTCCTACTCTTTTTCTTTCCTGATCCCTTGCTCCTCCCTTTCTCCCTCAGCCTTGCACCTGTGTCCTCTTAGACTTTAAGCCAGCTTCAAGTTCCTTCTTTCAGTTACTTTCTCCCCTTTAAACCTCCACAACCTCTGCTCCTTCTTCCTTCCCAAAATTGCTGGCAAGCACCTTTTCCATATAGGACTGCAAGATGTTCAATGCAGGATGCTGTCCTACCTCCTTCAGAAAGTCCTGTTAGGAATCCTCATATATTTGTAACAGCACCAAGTCTGACCCTGCTGTCACATCCTGCCTGCTCAGGGGCTGAATGCTCAGCATGAAGGATTTGGGTCATTGTGGTGAGCTCTGTCCCAAGCAGCCTCTGCAAAATTACACCTCACTTCAGACTTCATTAAAAGGACTCCTCAACTTATGTAATGGTTTCAAAACCCTCAGGACCTGCACGTGGGTTGTGAAGGAAATACAGGGTAAAACCAGCCTTCTCTGTGCCTACAGCTTTAGTGAGCTCCACCACAGGTGGTGCTGACAGGGGCCTTGATATGAGCTCTGTGCTAGGCCCAGTTCCCAGGAACTGGGACAATTAAAGCTAAAAGAACCTCATCCCATATCTTTCACTCTGTAAAGCACGGTGACCACAGCAGTGGCCACACTGGGCTGCCCCTGGGCCTGTGGAGGAGCAGGTACCTATGGTTGCTGAGAATATGACAATCCCCAGGACGTTCATCTCATTGCTGGTCCCAGCCAGGGTCCTGTAGGTCATCTCGGGTGATGGTGTCAGCTCAAGGAACACAGGCCGATGGATTTCAGGGTTTTTGTCATCAGGTGCAAAGTAAATAAAATTGACAGGTTTTCCTGGGATCTTTGGAAAACCAGGAGACTTCACCACCGGGACAAGAACAGTTCGATACTGGAACAGAAGCAAAGGAGGGAGGTTAGTGTGCTGCTGCGTGAGCTCCATCCTGCTCTCAACACAGAGGCCAAGCCAGCCTTAGGATGGGTGCTCCTGGAGGTTAAAGGTTTGGTTTCCAGGCAGTAAAAGGCTGGTGGAAACAAGGAGGGAGAGTCAGGCAAGGGGAGCTGTGGCTGTTGGCTGCAGACCGTCCTCAGCCAAGGCTGCAAAGCAGACTGGGGGTGTTGGTGACCCAGGTCCATGCGGGATGCCAGCACAGCTCTGCTCCCTCCATCCCTTCTCCTGGGAGCTTTACCGATGCTTTCCCAATGCCATGAGTTTGCTTGTTTTCCCTGTCCTTCCACCCTACCTGGCCACTCTGTCTGTCCCCTTTGACCACTCTACCTTCCCTCAAGTGTCCCTTTTTTGCGTCCTTTCCCCTGCCTGCTGCCTGCCCACCCACTGCCGCCCCTCCCCAGGGATTAAAAAGCCTCTGCACAGGAGCAGGATCTGAGGGAAGGATTGTGTGCTGCTTCTCGCAGGCAGCGGGAAGGCATGGGAAACCCTGTGAGCCTGTGCCCCCCCAGCACCCTCCTGCATTTGGGTGCCCACGCTGGGTGAGTGTGCAGGAATGCAGAGGAAGTTCAGGGAAGGGAAGTTCAGGGAAGGGAAGTTCAGGGAAGGGAAGTTCAGGGAAGGGAAGCTCAGGGAAGGGAAGGGAAGCTCAGGGAAGGGAAGGGAAGCTCAGGGAAGGGAAGTTCAGGGAAGGGAAGGGAAGTTCAGGGAAGGGAAGTTCAGGGAAGTTAGGGGAAGGGGAAGGGGAAGGGAAGTTCAGGGAAGGGAAGTTCAGGGAAGTTCAGGGAAGGGAAGTTCAGGGAAGGGAAGTTCAGGGAAGTTCAGGGAAGTTCAGGGAAGGGAAGTTCAGGGAAGTTCAGGGAAGTTCAGGGAAGTTCAGGGAAGTTCAGGGAAGGGAAGGGAAGGGAAGGGAAGGGAAGGGAAGGGAAGGGAAGGGAAGGGAAGGGAAGGGAAGGGAAGGGAAGGGGACTCCTGTCCAGGGTATGAGTGGGCGAAGAGCCCCGTGTGGAGCTGAGCACCATCCTGGCTGCACATAGAGGGGTCAGATGAACTCACCTGCTGGAATGAAGCTTCAACAAGGTTAGAAGGAAACATGTTTCTGTAAGAGACCAATGACACAGGGTTAAAGCATGTTTGAGAGCATAGGAAGCATTCTGGGAAGCACTTCCGGCGGGTACAATGTCCAGAAGAGGACATGAAAGCCAACAACAGGTTATGACAGCTGTACAAGATGAGAGGAAAGAAAGGCTGGAAATTGAACGCAAAGCAGGACTGAGAACCATGTGTAAATGGGATTGTTGGAAAGTCTGAGCCTGGGATGGACAGCTCTCATCTGCAGCCCCCTGCTCAGAGCCTGGTCCAGTCAATCCAGTACCCTCAGGAATAGAGATTATCCCCCAGCCCCTGAGTATGTACTGCAACCCCACTCCAGGTAACCTCATCCACTGCCTAAACCCAGCCCTGGGCCAGCTCTGGGCTTGGCATGTCCCAGCTGGGGCTGCAGAGGAGAATCCAAGCCTTGCAGGGAACATGACGCTGTCTGATCTCTGCTGCAGTGCATCTCTTTGCTGACAGCTTTGGGAGAACAGTGACAGAGTAGCCAGAGGGGCATGGATGGCAGGAAATGAACCCCACATTGCTGGGCTTGGAGGTAGCAGCACCTGGTCAATGGTTCTCCTGTTTCCCTTGAGATCTCAAGGTTTTCTGGGAATTAAGAACCTTCTGGGAAGATTTTGTTATCACAGTCCTGGCACCTGCTGAATTCCTGTGACACACCTGATTAAATCCAGTAATGCATCGGCAGAGCTGAGCACCGCTTTCCCCACAGAGTAGTTGTCCTTCTGAGCAGCTGCACCAGGGTGGATGCTGACCACGAGGATGATCCCCACAGTCACTGCCATGAAGGTTGTCCAAAGGTAGTAGGTGATGGTGATCACCCCCATCTTCCCGCAGGCCTTGGAGTCCATGGTGGCCAGCCCAGACATGAGGCTGCAGCACAGAACAGAGTGGTCACTGTCTGCTCCCCAAGGTGCACCTGATGGGCAAAATCTCCAAGGTGGGAGGGGTTTCTATAGGTTTTTAAACCAAAGCCTAAGGGGATCACAGAGCTCTTGCACAGTCCTGTGCCAGCACGCACAGGACCTCACACCCAGGATGAGCTTGTGACAACCCAAGCTGAGCTGTGAAGGGCAAGAGACACCTCCAGGCCCCTTCTCAAGGTCTGGCTGTGTTTTCTGCTTTTTATGAGGGTTAAGAAGTTTATATTCTTAGTGTATTTTTATGTTGAATAACTGATGCTGCTCCTTTTTTGTGAGATACTATTTTCTTATATCTCCATCACCTTGTGTCATTGCTGTGTATCACTGCGAGGAGCAAAGGAAAGTACCAGCAAGGTTCATAGAATCCTGGTAGGGATGGACCCCATGGCCCCAGGAGAGACCTGCAGGTTCAGATTTCATGCACATGTAAGCTTGCCTAAGAAGTAACCCATAAGAGAGATCATCACCAACCATATGAACTTCATCAAGGAAAAGTGCTGGACCCTGCACCTGGCATGCAGGAACAAACTGGGAATGAGAGGCTGGAGAGCAGCACCGTGGGCAGGGACCTGGGGGTCCTGCTCGGTGGCAAGTTGGATCTGAGTGATCGCTGTGTCCTGGCAGCCCAAAGGGTCACCGTGCCCTGGGGGGCACCAGGCCCAGGGAGGGATTGTCCCACTCTGCTCTGCACTGGGGCAGCCTCACCTCCAGTGCTGGGGACACTTTGGGCACCACAAGATCAGAGGGATCCAAAGCTGTTGGAGAGTGTCCAAAGGAGGGACACGGAGCTGGGGAAGGGTCTGAGGAGCAGCTGAGGGCACTTGGCTCGTTCAGCTGGGGCTGAACTCCTCTCAGAGGAGACTGAGGGGAGGCTCCTCGGGGGCTGCAGCTCCTCCCGAGGGGAGGCAGAGGGGCAGGGGCTGAGCTCTGCTCTGGCACAGGGACAGCAGCCCAGGAATGGCTGGAGCTGTGTCAGGGCTTGGGATGGAGCTCAGGGAAAGGTTCTTCCCCCCGAGGGTGCTGGGCACTGCCCAGGCTCCCCAGGGAATGGTCCCAGCCCCAAGGCTGCCAGAGCTCCAGGAGCCTTTGGACACCGCTCCCAGGGATGCTCAGGGGGGATTGTTGGGGTGTGTGTGCAGGAACAGGGACTGGACTAGATGATTCTTGTGGATCTCTTCCAACTCAGGATATTCCAGGATTCTATGAAATGTGAGTGAGGGCTGCAGTATATCCCACATGTATACAGACCCACACTACCCTGCAGAGCCCAGCCAAGCCCTGAGGCAGGACATAAGAAAAAGGCCTCAAGGGTCAGTGCCAACTTTGAGGACACACAGGGTGGCTGAGGTGGTGGTCAGCCCACAGATCCCATTAAGCAGCCACACATCCAGGAGGAGAAGGACCTTGGAAACTCAAGAGAGTCCACAAAAGCAACACTGATGTAGGTGGTGCTTTCTAGCTTGGGGCTTGGGGATCTCCAGAGCTCACCCAGGCCCCTCTGGGATGGCGCGTAGAGGGAAAACCACTTCACCATCATTCAGTAATTATAGAAAAATCTCTTGTTCAGTCCAACTTGAAATAAAACTCCTAGGAGGCCTCTGCAGACCCTCCACCCACAGACAAGAGTGATGCTGGAGTCTGGAATTACGAGAAATATTTCTTTGCATGTTTAAGAGAGTTTAAGATCTCTGACAAACTGTTTTTAACCTTTGTTCATGGAAAAAGGCCTTTTAAGCTCTGGAATGAAGCAGAGTTTTCAAGAGTGTGTATTAAACAGTAGAATAGTGTGTAGTTTTATCACAGGATGAGAATTTTAGATATATGGGGTTTTAGGATGGTAAGCAGGTGAAGAAAAGATGGAGGAACTGCATGGCTTTTGGGATTCCTCTTTCTTCCTCATCTGCCTTCATGTTCTGTTGTGAGGTGGCACATTATAGTTGGTTTAGAATAATGTCTAACTTTCTAACAAAGATAATAGTTATTGGAGAAGTATTATAAATACTGATTACATAGACTGTAGTATAAATGTACACTCCACTCTTGTGGGTGGTTCTTTCGGGGTTTTGTGCCTTGGACTGGCCTGCAGAAAGAGCTCTGCTGGTCAGGAACAGAATATAATGATAAGAAATAATAAACTATGAAGAAAACAGAAGAAGAGACAGCTCACGGCCTTTTCTCCACAATCTCTGGCTGGGGAAACAAAATTGTACATTCTTGGGTCCAGGTAAACAGTTGGCTGAGTCACACAATAATATTTTTTATAAACCCAAGTAGAGTGATCAAAGGAGACCACTCAGCAACTGAGCTGCGGGGAGTGCTGAGAGCAAAGGGAATCCCTCAGGCACCTCAGGGAGGGATGTGAGGTACAGACCTCTGTACAACGGCCGGTGCTGAACAGGTCAGTGTGGCCAGGATAGAGACCTCACTGCTCTCAAAAATGAACCAGAGGCAAATGGGACAAAAAGCAAACTCTGACAAACAATAGAGAAATTACCCATCCTGGAGGAAACTAGGACTTGATCATTTGTGTGTGTCTAGTAAGCATATGCCAACAAACTGTTTGCAATATGTTAATCTATACAAGGTTTTCAAGACTGTGCTTAGACCCCACGGTTTTCAGACCGTGCTTAGATCCTACCCTCAGTAGGACTGTTAGATCTGTTCCTTATTTCTAGGTCTGTATAGGCAAATAAAATGGGGATTTGCAAACACAGACACAGCACTGGAGAATGCTTATTATTTTTTACCTGAACTTCCTCAAATCCCTCTAAGGGAATCTGCTTTGAGGTTAAACAGCCCATCACAGCTGCCCACGGATAGTCCTGGCATCCCCAGCTGCCCAAAAAGAGGGAAACCCCCCCAGCCAGTGCAGGTGTCTGACCTGGGTGCAAGTGCCTACCAAATCCAGATGAGGATTTGTCCCAGACTGCTGCTGGGAAATCAAGGGGTTTGATGGACACCAAGCCAGGGGATGCTTGACTGCCAGCTGCTTGGACCCAGGGTTATTCTCACCCCATACAGTTTTGGGGTTATCCCCTCAATTGGGGGGGGGGGGGGGGGTCACAGGATGATCTTTTCAACATGATGGTGCTTCAGAGCAGAAAATGATGTCTTACCTGGAGGTGATCAAGGGCAGGATCAGCATTTTCAGCATCCTCATGAGGAGCTCACCAGGAAAGGAAAAATACTGCTTCTCCTGCACATAGAGCAGAGCGTGTGTCAGATAAATGATTACGGGTTAAGGGCTCAAACTTGATCAATCTGCCTTTTTCCCAACCAGACCCAGCTCTGAGCTTGGTTCTAAACCAGCAGCCTCTCCTTGAGGCACTCCATGATGCCATTTCTCTGCTGTCCCTTACTGGGAGTTGTTCAGGGATGGGGAATACTAACCATATGGCAAACCTGGTTGTAAACAAGGGAGGGGCATGTGGGGCTGATCCCCTCCCAAAAGCATCTTTGGTTCTGTAGCCTTCTAGGGAATGGTCCACATCGCCCCACCACTGGCTCCTCCCAAAAGTCATTGCACTCATTATCAGGGAGCAGAAGTCAGGGAACAGAAGCGTGGCTGCATCTGCTTTGGGGCAAAAGTGCCCCAAAACTGTTAGCAGCAACACAAGGTGGTAATATGTTGTGGATGCAGGTGGAAAACTCAGGGAGAGACAGGTGTCTGGCCCATCCATGGGACAATCTTGGTGCCATACCATCTCTCCACCCCCTACACTCTTCACATGGACGTGGGAAAGGTCTACAGAGACATCCCCAAAAGTCTGGATCCACAGCCATAACCAAGGGGAGAGTGAGAGTTCTGTGGGACCAGCAGCCTGGCCAGCATCCCTCTTTCTGTCCTACCTACCTCTATACACCATACCTAGCCATCCAGCCATCCATCCAGCCATCTAGCCATCCAGCCAGTCAGCCAGCCAGCCATCCTCCCTCTATTCCTGATCCCCCTATTTCACTGTGCCGCTGTAGAGGTGACAGGGAGGGATCTGTATTGGCCCCAAGACAAGAAGGTACTTTTGGTTACTCCAAAGTTGCCACCACCCCATGCTGGGGCTTTGAAGGGTGCCAAGGCAGCTGTTCAATTGCTCCCCTATGCTCTCTCCCTGCATTGTCCCTGTGTGTGGACATGGCTGATGACCCCAGGGAGCTCAGGCAGAGTGGAGCTGTGATGGGCCCAGCTGGGTGCTGGGGGTAATGCCAGATCTGAACAGCATTTCTTTGCCAGTGGGTCTCAGCTTTGTGACACTTTCCCATTGCAGGGAGGAAAGCAGGGACCAGCCACCTCTCCAGCTCTTCTTCAGATTTGGTGACAGAAGTCTCTCGTGGGGACAGTCTCTAGAGGCTGCCAGGCCCACAGCAGAAATGTGGCAATAGGGCAGGATGGGGTTGGAGCTGAGGATGGATAAACTTGATGCTTGGCAGGATGAGGGGCTGGAGCCCCAAGACTCTGCCAGCGTGGGTGGCTGCTGGGCTCTCACGGGTGTGTGCACTGGGATGCAGGGAGATTACACCCAGCTTCAATTAAGTAACAAGATCATCCCTGCTACACTGATGCTGAAGGGCCTAATTGAAATGACAAGACTTCACTAAATCCTAGTGGGCAACACAGAGATGTTTCAGCATCAGCTGAGATCTCCTGGAGCAACATTTCCCTCCTGGGCTCAGCAGCCTGGCCATGGATCAGGGTTGAGCCATGGCCCAGCTGCAGCAAATCAGAGGATCTCAGCTCAGTGCTGTCTCGCTGCGCGATGCTCCTGGAAAGCACTGAGCCAAAGTGCCTTTCTCGTGCATTTTCTCCAATGCATTAGTCTCTAAGGCTCCTCAAAGGAAGGTGCCTCTTTGAAACCCACGAGGCTCCCCACCAGCCCTCTGTTTATTTTCTGGGTCCTCTCCAGAGCATGGAAGTGTGCTTTGATTGCACACAGCCAGGGAGAGTTATGGGAGGACCCCATCCCTCAAACCCCCTTCTCCTGGACCCCTTCTCTCAGATCCCAACACTGTTGGTGGTGTTGGGGAGAGCCTGTTTACTGAGCATCTAGCCCGAGTAAACATTCTTCCCTTTCCTAGCCTCACCCTACCTCAGGGCTCCTGCAACCCCATGGGGTTCAACCCAGAGCTCCCCACTCTCATTGGAGAAAGGCAGTATTTGTCCTATATTTGTCCTATTTTGGGTATTTGTTAGCACCTTCTTGGTCAAAAAATAAAACCAAAAAAAGAACAGAAATGGAAAAAGAGAAAAGAAAAGCCATGGCCAGAAGGTGGTTTTCTTGGGCAGGATCCTTTTGGGGCTGTGCCCATCTGGGACCCTTACTGGCACCACGACTTGCCCCCTGTCCCACTCCATTCCTCTCACTCCCACCACCAACCCAGCCAGACTTACCAGGTCTGTCAGCTCCAGCGCCCGCAGCAGGAACCCCAGGAGGCATCCAGTGACAACTGACAGCATTGAGAGAGTCAAGAGGCCATTTTTGTACCAGAAAGCCCGTACCCACTTCCAGAGACGCAGGAGGGCTGTGGAAAGTGAGTGCAGCACAGCTCTTCTGACCCACTCCCACATGATCGTCCTCAGCCACCCAGATGATGCCCCTGGGACCAGCTCCCAGCCCCACTCATGGCCACGGGCCCCACAGTGCTGATGGAGCCCTGCTCTGTGCCAGGAGCTGAGTGTGCTGATGGCTAATCCCCAGAACCAAAAGCTTCAGGGATATTTGGGAGCCTTTCCCATAATGGAAAGTGACGTCTTCAACTGGTTAATCTGGGTTTGGCACCCTGCCAGTGAGGTGCTGAACCATCCCAGTTTAACCCTCCAGCCCCTGGGATGGGGGCCAGTGTTCAGACTGAGAGCAGGGACTCAGCCCCAGAACTTCTCACTGTTTCTGATCCAAAAGGATCTGGGTCCTGCCACCAGATCTGGGTCCTGATTTGTGCTCCCCACCAGCTGTGATGTACCCCAATTCTGTTCCTGTCTGTGAGAGCTTCATGAGGCCAGAGTCTGCAAAGGGAAACTTTCCCAGTGAATGAGAGAATTCCCATAGTATCTGCAGACACCAGCCTAAGGCACCCAAGGAGATGCTGAATGTTCCCACACAAATATCTGCCCCAACAGATCCAACCTCCTGACAGCTCTCCAGGGAAGCTTCCCCAAGGCCATGAGATGCTGCTGGACCACCCAGTCCATAATTCATGATATTTTAGAGTATTTCTCAGTCCAGTTTGCCTTTGGTTCAGGCCAGCTGTGTCACTGGGGCCAGGGTGCAGAATGAAAGGGCAGGTGGGTCCAGGCTGAGGATGATCTGGGAATGGGAAAATATTAAAACTTTTATGTGCCTGATTTTGTCCCTCTCTCCCCCCAAAAAAACCCAAAAAACAACAACAACAAAAAAACACCCAACCATGAAATCCTCTTGAACCATTGCTATATTTTACACAGACAAAACAGAACTGCAGTGACAGTGTGACTTGAGGATCTGGGGCCCCCTGCCCCATGTGACAGAATCTGCTCAGCCCCGCATGCTGAGCAGCCACGCCACTGTTCTGGCAGGTGGGGTTGCAGTCTGTCTCAGAGGAAGCAGAGCTCCTTCACAAAAGGAGCCTGGTGTCTGGTGCTGTTCATGTTTCAGCCCTTGGGGAGGTCTCTGTGGTGCTGCTGTCTTGTACATTTGGCCTTAGTGTGGTTGGCTCAGCCTGCCAGAATTAGATGAAGTGTGTGCTTGTGAGCAGAACTGAAACATAGTTGTCTCTATCTTCAGGACCAACTGCCAGCCAGGGATGGAGTTTGCATGTCAGGAGAGAGGAACTGCTTGGGAAAGGGAAATTTGAGTTTTCTGGGGGATCAGGGACACCTCAAAGGCCATTGAAGGGGCACTGGGGCTGGCAGCAAGTGGAGGGAGCAAGCTGAGAACAGGGTGTAGAGAAGTCCAAATAATTGGGAACAGAGGAACATGAAGACTTTTAGGGAATTGTGAGTAAGTAAAGGATACCTCAGGGAGAGGAAGAGGAATTGCACAGAGGGAAGGGAGAGAGGGAAGGCAGCAACACAGCAAAGGGTCAGGAGGAGGGGAATCCTGGTGCTGGTGTGGTGGTAACTGTGGCTAGTGAAGGGGGTATGGCAGCAGTTCTATGTACCTACCATAAATCTCAACGTCATCATAGATGTCAGTGTCCCTGCAAGGACAAAGATGGGGTGCTGTGGGCAGTGTGGTCTCCCATGTCCCAGCACCTCCCAACCCTGAGGCAAGGGCCAGCTCCTGCTGCTGTAACTGTCTCATCTCCTCCTGACCTGTCTGTGGAATCTGGTGTCCACCTGCAGCCCCATTTCCCCCTCCCAGTGCTATGCTCTCCCTGCATGGCTGGGACCATCTGGAGCGGGGTTAAGATGACTCTGGCCCCTCTCAGGACAGTGGCCTCATCCCATGCTGCCAGGAGCTGCAGACCCAGCCATGCAGAGGGGCTGCACCCTCATCCTGTGCCAGCAGCAGCCTCCGAGCAGTGACTGGGCAGGTCCCACATGAGGGACCACAGCCTGGGGAGTGCTTCCAGTGCCCCAGTGACAGAATCTCTCTTGACACCAGAAATGGCAGATTCCACCCCAGGGGGACCAGCAGGTGTTCGGCTTACAGCCACAGCCTGAGCTGAGTAGTTTTGAGTTGTCAGCCAGCACTAGTGTGGTACTAGCCACTCATGGAGCAGTTGTTGCAGCTCAGGGAGTGGAGAAGAAGGGGCTTGAAAGGGTACTCACAGAGGCAGCATCACAGCCCGGGGCACATAGCCATCTGCAACAGAGTGAAGAAAAACGTCAGGTTGTGCTGGGAACCAGGGCATGAGCAGGAATCATCTCAGCACCTACCCCTACCCTGGGTTTAGCAACACTTCATGTTCCCAGAAAGAGCTGGTGTTGGAAAGGAAGAAACAAGAAAGTTCTATAAATGTAACTGCTTAGCCAAAGATGCTAAGAATGCAGAAACCAGAAGAGACGTTGAAATGAAAGCAGTGTTTGTTTGAATGTTTCTAGGACAGCTTTGGCCGACCAAAGGTCTTTCTCTCTTTTTTAGGAATGTAATTTACAAGCAGACATACTAAAACCAGAAGAAACCTTTCTTCTCTGGCTTAGCAGGAAAGGTCCCCCGATAAGATTTAGAGATTCCAAAGTAATAAAACATGGTAAAGTAGCGATTTTTATAGGATGCATGTAAATGTAGAAAATTTGTATTTGATACTAGATTGGTTGATGAGAAAGTAGAATATTCAACATAGAAAGAGATATAAGTCATTATAAAAGGAGAGCTCACTTTCTTCCCCTTGCTCTTCCTCTCTAACTCTTGCTTCTCTCCTGCTTCCCTCTTTCTTCTCTTTCTCTTTCTCTCTTTGTTCTCCAGCCTGCTCTGAGCTAACTCTGAGCTGGGCTCTTTCACCCACACCCTATGTAATAAACTTCAAAGCTTAACATCAGAGATCTCGTCTGAGCACTGTCCCAACTGTTCTGGCACATAACAGCTCCCACAAGCTGGGACAAGGAGGAATACAGTTCTGGGCAGCCAAGGTTCCTTCCCTTTGGAGGAACATGCTCTGGGCAGTGTCAGGAAGGAGCCTGCCAAGCTGAATGGCCTGATCCCTTCTTCTCTGCCTGAGGGATCTGCAGCCCATTCCACCTGGAAACTTTGAGAACTGCAAAAGCTTTTAGCAGAGGGAAAGGACAAGCCCAGCTCACAGCAGAAATACTGCTGCTGAGTGGAAGGAAGAGCAGGATGTTTGTGCAGGTACCCTTCTCAGGGTAGCAGGGTACCTGTCAGATCTGTCTAACAGGTGGAGGAGATCTGTCAGGAGGTCACTAAGGGGGTGTTTGCATGAAGATGCTTCTTCCCAAAACTGTGCTGTGCTCCCTGCTGTAGGCGAACCCCATCCTGCCCCACACTTACACCTCCTCTGGCTGTTCCGGCAGAGGATTTGCTCCTGATTTGTAAACTGAATGACATCAAGGATTTCTCCCCGTCTCAGTGGCAGGTTTTTTGCTCCACCTCTCTTCTCTGTTGCTGCAGGGTCAACCATCATCCGAGTCAGGACACTGATGCTGCCTTCGAACTGAAAGACAAAGAGCAGTGCCCACGGGGAGTTGAGCAGGGAGCTCTGACCACTCTCCCTCCTTGAAAAAAAGCAGATTCCTCTCTGACCAAATGGTCTGTGGGACTGGTCTGATCTGGGGGAATGGGGCAGGTGTGACCTCGGGGAACAAGGCAGGGTGTGATCTGGGTATTATTGGTCCCTGTGGAGCACAGCTCCTTTCTGCCAGTGCAATGCACCCTTTCTGGGAGGGCAGAAGAAGCTCAGAGGAAAAAGAAATCTCTCGCAGCTGCTCACCTTGAATTTCTTCTGAAACTCCCTGTCCAACTTCTCTTCCTTCTTGCATGCCTTGAATGTCATGGTCTTCTTCTGTGAGACCTGGGATTCTCTGCAGCAAGGTTCAGATAAGCCCATGCTCTGCTCCCTCCCATCCCCTTCTCCTTGCCAGCTGTTCCCCATTGCATTTCCCTGGCTCTCAGGGCCAGGTGTACAGCCTGCATGCAGCTTATGCTCTTCACCACAGACCTTCCTATTGCAAGCCCAGCAGGGACCATTAAAGAAGCAGCTTTGACAGAGCAGCAAGGAGCCCTGTCCATTTTGGGACCCTTGGAAAGAATAAAAAAATCCCATTACCTCTGTGTAGCTGCCAGCAAGGTAACCCTGTTAGAGGCTTGGCCAGCATTTCCACCTGTAAAACCAAACCCCAGGAGAGGTGTTGCCATGAGGTGTAAACACCTGACAAAACAGGATACAAAGAGTAGCAAGAGCTTTCTCCTCCTGTGACCAAATCCGGAGTTTGCCCCCAAGTGTGGGGGGATCAGGGTTTCCTGTGAGGATTTACAAGAGGAACCACTGCCCTGCTGTGTGGGGGAGCAGCAGGCTTAGCACAGCCCCTGCTGCTGCCCATGGCTCACTGGGGCCTTGCAGCTCTCAGAGCTGCAGGTCTCACCCAAACAGCATCCAAGCTCCTGCTGTACTCACCACCTCTGGGGCAGGGAGACACTGGCATCTGGGACACAGAAGGCAGCAGGTGGCCTGGGCTTCTCCTGGCCAGCCCAATAGGCTCAATGTCATCATATATCTCATCTTCATCCCTGCAGCAAGGCAGAGCACGGTGAGGAAGTGCTGCTGTAATGATGGTGTGTGGGGCTGAGGACAAAATCGGGGCTGCCAGGAGGAGGGGGGAACAAGCAGGTGGGCTGGCCATGGACTGGCCCTGGCTCTGGGGCAGAGCTGGACAGAAGCTCCATGCCCTGTGCCAGCAACACCTCACACAGCTGGACGTGGACAGGCAGCAGGGTGCAATAGCCCACAGTAAGGTAACATAGCCCCAGGCAATGGTTGCACTTCACACTGTGGGAGCTGCTCGCACAGCCTAGGTTCCAGCAGCAGGCAGGAAAACCCTAATACCCTCTTGCTGTGACATCTCGTGCCTTTCACAGTGGCTTGACACAGCCTGGAAGCCACCTAGAATAGCAGTGCTGTCTCAATCCTTACCCTGTGCCACTCAGAGCATCCTGCAGTAGGAACCGTACAGGCACAAATGCGGCACTGCCTGGTTGCAGGTGACCTGTGACAAACAGCAGAACAGGAGGAAGCAGAAGGGGATTATTTAATATTTTCTCCTCAGCTGTATCAGCCACCCTGAGGTCAGAATCACTCTGGGCTGGATTTAGTGCAGGGGGAGGTGGGGAGATAAAACTGACTACGCATGTTGATAGAGCAAGGAGTTTTTACTCCATAGCCCATCTATGGATTTTCTTTCAGCACACTGGTGCACAGCTCATCAGGTTCCTCACAGAGGACCTTGAAAATGTATTTTCCCATTTCTATATTTCTATTGTTACTTTCTTCCTGGACATAATGGAAGGAGAGGGGAAGAGGCCAAAACAGGTATCATGAATGCGGAAAACCCCTGAATTTCAGATCTGCACCAGAGTCAGGGCAAGTCCTGGATATCTCCACGTGCTCAGGAGCATCATCAGCCAGAACATACTGTTGTCCCCTTTATGATTGCCAGTATGACCACACCCCTGTTAACATGCCATTATTTATATCACAAGCTGTGTCTCCAGCCTGGTCAACCAGACCAGCCAAAAATGAGCACAAAGATCTGAGTACAAGATCAAATCTCTGCTGGTTTATGGTAACAAGTAATGCAAATCAGATACTTGGTCCTAAAAATCATAAGATTGCCCTAAAAAGTAACAAAAATTATCAAATCAAGGCAAGGTGTAATTCTAGATGTTGCAGCTTGCCTCAGGACCCATGAGACAAATAAATACATGTAGCCAGTAATGTGAGAATCTCCCAGCACATCAGTGTTGCTAGCCCTGAGAACACCTTTTAGTTCTAACATAGATCAGCTCAATTTTTCAGTTCTCATAAAGAAAGGAAGGGAAGACTACTGTCATCATTAAAGAAATAGAGCAAGAAAAGGTATTTGAAACAGCCTTCCTCACCTGGAGTGTGAATTAGCAGAACAGCATTGTGAGAAACCCCCACAGCAGCCTAGATCTGGAGGGCCATTGTGGAGTGCAGCAGGGCAATGTCTGACTGGCACCTCCCCTACTGTTCATGCCCATCACCCCCAGGCCTGCCCCTGGGCACCTCTGGGAAGAGTCTGGCCACATTTTCTCCCTGTTAGGTAGCTGTGGGTAGTGAGATCTCCCCTTCCTCCCTCTCCTTCCAGCTGAACAAGCCTGGGTCTCAGCCTTTCTTTCTCCATGTGCTCGAGTCCCCAACCATCTTGGGCTCACTCTGGTTTGGCAATATCTCTGGTGTTACTTACTCCAGCCTTACTTCCTACAAACCCTCCTGTCCAGCCAGGGACAGGGCACTTTGTTTCTTCACCTGCCCTCCTTCTCTCTCAGTCTCATCCTCATACTAGTGCCTATGAAAGTCCCTTTGATCATACAAGCCCCCACCTCTCCATCTCTCAGCCCTCACAGTATTTCCATCTCCCAAGAGCTGCAGGCTCTAACCGGGGAGAGTTTCCTTCCTGAATGAGCAGCACCCTTCCCTGAAGGACTTTCCTGTGCCTGGCCATACCCAGCTGAGCACTCCTTGGTGGTTCTGTGGCACGACGGATGGGTGTCCCAGGAAGTGCAGCTGCTCTGAACTTTGCCAAATTGACATCAGCAGGGCGCCTGGGCTTGCTTGGCTTCTCTCCCAGTGCCCTGACATGTGGCAAAGGCTTCCTCCGGGGCAGAGCTGGGTGCTCTGTCCTTTGGGGTCTTCCCACAGTGAGCAGGGGGGGTGCAACAGCTGCACCTTTGGCAAGAACTGCTGGAGCTCCCTTGTCTTCGGCAGGTGGCCGTGTCTGCTGGGCTGGCTTTTTGTGGGGAGGATCAGAGCTGGCTTCCATGTTCTTGTTCAATACATCTCCTCTTGGCTTTGCAGGCACTGGGTTGAAGTTGGCATCTTGAGCCATTCCCTTCTTCCGACACACCATTTGTGCCGGGGTCTCACAGGCAGAATGAGGTGAATGCTGTCCCAAACTCTGACCTGTACTGTGAGATGGAGAGGTCCTGCTGCAGCCCAACCTCCTGCTCCAGGGGGGCTCCTGAGGAGCATCATCCTTAGAGGCCATGGCAGGGGTCTGTCCTGGCTCTGGTCCATGAGAGGCTGCAGGGTGACTCTCTGGCCAGCCCCCCACTTCAGGGGGTTCTTTCCTGTTCTGTTGAAACTTTGCCCGAAGGTGCCTCACTACAGCATCTCTCCCCTCCAGGTGCATCTGCAACAATTAAGAAAAACAGTTCCAGTTAAAACACCATGGAGGAAAATGAGTCAAAATTCCCCCTTGTGAAGGAGAGTGTGGTACTCCTTCAACATGGTCTCAGACTAAGTCTTCTCCATAAAACAAGGTCTTTGCTCAAAAAGGTCCTGAAACATAACTGAGAAAACAATATGGGGCTGCATCAAACTGGGACCAGGTTACCCCACCACGAGGGCATCCAAGAGACCTTTCTTTTGAAATCTTTTGGTCTGACCCACCTTCTGTCCATTACCAGGGACCATCAAATTGGAGGGATTGGGTGGTAGTAGCAAAGCTCCTGAGATCCAGAGATCTCCCAGGGCTCAGATGGGAGCAACCTGCCTTGTCCTGGTCCTGTTTTTCATGATGAGTTGGTGGAGAAGACCACATAGGACCACTGGATCTCTCCCTGGAGGAAAAACTGGGTTGGCACTGCTGAGACTCATCACCCCAAAGCCTGAGTACAGAAAAAACAAGGCCAAGAGGCAGCAGACTGCCCTACTTTTCTGACATGTGTCTTTCCTGTGTGGTTCACACTGTGCACACATGAATCTAGACACATCTGCTCCAGCACAGAGCTGCCTTTAGCTTCCTCAGTGACCAAAATTCACTTTTTTCTAGAGCCTCCAGAGAAAAGCTGCCAGGTGGAGGCTGTGAATGGCTCTTGGAAGAAGACTTCCAGGCTGGAGGTATGGCACAAAGCTACAGGCTGGGGCTACATTTTTCCTAAGCTTCTCAGATAACCTTATGAGAGGGGAGAGATCACCTTACCCTCCCCATCTTTCTCCCACACTCTTGGCCCCAGACCACAGCATCCCTTTGCACCGGAGCTGACTGCTTTGCTGGAGCTGTACACTTTGGAGTTCTTCTTCTTCTAGGATTTCAGTTTGGGTTTGTGATTGCATAATTTTCATTTCCACAAGGGAAGGGTTGATTTGGAGAGAAGCTGATGCAATGTTTTTAGACTTAACTGATCAAATGTATATATACAGACTTAACAAGGTGAAAGTTCCCCAGGCAAACAGTTTTCCTGGTAAACCCTCAAATGCAGCACTTGGCACAGCAGTGCTAAGCAGCATGAATATGCCATTTCCTGTATACCAGGAGTGGGGCTTTCACTCAAATTAGAGAAAAAAAGCAACATTTTCCAGATTCCCAAACATGCCATTGGAATTTCTGACACCTGAATGATTTGGTGATTTGTAATTATCAGTTTTGGGCATGTTCCATGAGGTAGGACTTGCTCAAAGCCCTTGGATGTACAGTACTGCCATCACTGTGATCAGTTCCAGGTCTTCCAATCCATTTTGTGCTGGTGGGGGCTTTCCTGTACTCAGTGAGAGTGTGGCCTCCTCCTTTCAGCTGTGTTTATATTCACCCAGCAAACCTTCCTCTGAGCCCAGAAACTGGTCAGAGACCTTTGAAGCTCCATCCAGCTCAGACGTATAGGACTTTGCCTTTCAGGAGGAGTAAGGGTGTTGGCTACATCTAGCCCCTCACAAGGACATCCCCAAAAAACCTTCCAACCAGCCAGGTATGGCTCCCAGTGTCCCCATGTTCACTACACATCAGGTCTGGTTCTTACTCACCATCTTCCATCAGTGGATGCTTTCCTGTGTACTCGCCTCCTTGCTAAAGATCACCTGAAGCATTCTGGACAAGCCTCGCTGAGGCCCCCTCCCTTGAAACCAGAAGCTCTTTCCTAACAGCTGGTGAGAAGCTGTGTGCAAGGTCAGGAAGTTGCTTTTGCCTGATGGTGAGACCACACAAGGAGGAGGAGAAATAGGAGGAGCAGCTCTTGGTACACCACTAGTTTGGCTCTGCTGCTGTTTGACATTTGCAGCCCACCAAGTCCAGCTGGCCATAAGAGTTGTATCCAGAGGAGAGCCCCAGTTTTGGGGACTGACTGCAGGATACAAGGGGAAGGGACCAGAAGGGTGGACAATGTTCTTGTCTAATGATGGCCCAGGATTCCTCTGCAGGTCAGGTCTCAAAGCTGCATGATTTGCAGAGTGGGGAAGTGCAGAGGGTGCACAGCTGTATTCTGTGGGAGCACAGAATATCTGGGTTAGAGCTATGGCTTCCTGGAGTATCCAAAAGTGCAGGACATGAGCTCCATGGAAGAGCCTAATTCCTCTGGGAAGCAAGGTGAAGGAACCTCTGCATGGCAGAGTGCTGTGTAGGGCCATCACAGTGTCTAACTGTCCTGGTGTCACTGTTTACTGCCTTTGAGGCAGGAATGGTCTGACAGGTAGAGTCAAGCCTCGGCAGGGATGCTCTGTCCTGCTGGTTGGTGCTGGTGTCCCAGCTCCCGGACTGCAGCTCTTTGGGAAGGTGTCCCACCAGCAGTGCCCGAGTTGGCTCCTGCCTGCAGATGGTTTAAGGATAAGAGTTTGAGAACATGGGAAAGGCTGGGGAAGGCACCTGTTGGCCAAGGGAGGTGGTCCTGGGGGTCCTGTGGAGGGTGGTGGGGGCCCAAGGGGAGCACTACAGGGCTCGATCCCACCAGCTGGAGATAGGAGACGGGGTGCTGGGAGGTCTCACACTGGAGCCACGGGGAGCTGACTGGGGCACAGGAGGGACAGACAGCAGTGACAGCCACCTCCCACCTGCTCCGCTGCTCCTGCCGCTGCAACGGGGAGAGCACGTCCGTGTGTGTGGGGAGAGGCCCGAGAGCCGTGTTGGGGGGTGGCAGGGAGGCACTGAGGGCCAGCTCCAGAGAGAACAGGGATAGGGGTGTGGGGGTTGTGTCAGGGGACATGGTGAAGGGGAGGAGGAGGGGCCGTGTTCGAGGATGGGATGAAGGGGAAGACGAGGCACAGTGTTTCCGATGGCGCGAAGGGGAGGAGGAGGGGCCGTGCTTGGGCCCCGCCGAGCTCGGCCCGGCCCCGCGCAGGCGCAGCGATCGGGCGCCATGCCAGCGGTGGCGGCGGGACGGGGCCGGCGGAGGCGGCCGGGGGAGGAGGCGGCGGGAGCGGGGCCGCAGATGCCCGGGGCCGGCCCGCCCTGGCCGGTGCCGAGGCGCGGGTGAAGCGTTGGTAAAGGCGGACCCGGACGTCACCCTGGCCAGCCAGGAGGCCGTGTTCGTGATGGCGCGGCCACGGGAGGGGCAAGCCCTGGGGGTTCTGGGGGCCGGAACGATGCGGATGGCGGGATGCTCGGTCTTGCCCAGGAGGTTTCTTCTCTCCTGGAACGGCGAACCTCACGGACCCGCGGGCGAGGGTTGCTGCCGGCCGATTGGGAAGGGTTTGGAAGCCCAGGAAGGAGTGGGAGGAAACGGCTCAGCCGGAGAAAAGGAGGAATCAGGGGAGACCTGGCTCTTGCACAACTCCCTGCCAGGAGGGATAGTGGGTGGAGGTCGGTCGCTTTTCCAAAGCAAGAAGGCGCAGGACAAGAGGAAAAGGCCTCAGGCTGCACCAGGGGGAGGACTTAGGATATATGGGAAATTCCATCATGGAGCCAGTGTCAAGCTCTGCCACAAGGCTGCCTGGAGGCAATCAGCATCCTGGAAACTGTTAAAAAAAAAGTAGCACTTGAGGGATGGGATGTGTGTGACCGTGGAGGGTGGTGGTGGTTGATGGTTGGAAACAATGATCTAGAGGTACTTCTCCACCGAAGGATTTTGATGATTCATCTCCTTAGCACAGGACACCTTCCACCTTCAGAGGTTGCCCTAGGAGCCCCTGGTGTGGAGCAGGTATCCAGAGAAAGGGTATTTGAGGAAACCCACATTACCAGCTTCTTACTCAGTGCTTGGTCTGTGCACCCTGTCAGCATTCTTTGAGTATTTTCAGACCGGTTACTGGGAAAGGGTAATGTTAGGAGGAAGATTCTGATTTAATCTGAAGCACTTGTAGGACCTTTCTTTTTCCTCCGGATCTCATTTGAGATGAGAGAAATTCTCTCTCTCAGCTCAAATGTGAACCTGTCATGTTTTCTGCCTGGAAGGAGCGTTGTTGAAACCATAGCAAAGATTGCTTACGGTATAGCCCAACAAGGAAAAAGGAAAACCTGCAAAGAAAAGATCTTGGGTATCGGGAGCTGTTCTGTGCTGGCCTTAGCAAGTGATGCTGTGATGGGTTTTTCCAACTCTCTCGGAAGTGCTAAAGTTAATTATGGAAATTTATTCTTCTTTCAGAAGATGGGGAGGAGAAAGCTTCTATCAGACTGCACCAATAATTTCACACAACATTCCAAAACAAGTAAATCTCTTTGAAATTGTGCAATGTCTGTGATGTTAATTTCAAATGCTGCAGTTTGAAACAGATGCAAATATGGAGCTGATTTATTAATTTTAATTGTTCTCAATTTGCTCTTTCAGATATGCCATTGAAGCTATGATGAATTTTGCTTTTTTGGAAGGGAGTTCTACTGATTTCAGTGAATTTGTGTAATCCACTGCTTAGGACGAGAAGAACCCTGAAAATCATTTGCAAAGCTATGCTTCCACCTCCTCAGTAATTCGAATGTGGCTTGCACTGCCTCTTTGAGCACTGGAGTGGCTCAGCTGGACCATGAGGCACATGCAGTATTAGTTTTTTTTGCTAGATTTGTTTTTACTCGTGTGTGATTTGCTTGATCTTTTAAGGTTACTTTTCTGTTGCCAGCTTCTAACAGGATTTATTTGTTTACAGAACAACACTCTGATTCAATGAGACTGTATAGTGGCCTTTTCATTTTCAGGTACTTTGCGACTGAGCTGGACAAAACACAAGAAAGCTCTCTGAAAGAAGGAAGGGACTGCAGAGGGTGTGAGAGGAAAACGGATGCTGAGAGTTCAAAAATAATTCTTAGAATTGAGAACTGACAATGAGACATAGCAACCAGATATTTTGTATAACGTTGAGGTGTTGTAAGTTCTTTATTTAAAATGCATATTTTTCATAACTATTTTGTATGCCTT
>JAGMWU010000031.1:1221830-1255826 GCA_018697195.1 Certhia americana
TGAAGTGGAAAACGAGCACAGTGTGCCGGGGAGGTCGCGAAGGGAGAGAGGGGCCGTCTTGGCCCCGCCGAGCGCTGCCCGCCCCGCCAGGCGCAGCGGCTCGGGCGCCCATGGCAGCGGTGGCGGCCGGCCGGGGCCCGCGGAGGCGGCCGGGGAGGAGGCGGCGGGAGCGGGGCCGCAGTGCCCGGGGCCGGCCCGCCTGGCCCGGCTGCCGCTGGCGCGGGTGAAGGCGTTGGTAAAGGCGGACCCGGACGTCACCCTGGCCAGCCAGGAGGCCGTGTTCGTGCTGGCGCGGGCCACGGTGAGGGGCAGCCCCTGGGGGTTCTGGGGGCCGGAACGATGCGGGATGCGTGATGCTCGGTCTTGCCCAGGAGGTTTTTCCTTCTCTCCCGGACGGCGACACCTCACGGACCCGCGGGGCGGTTGCTGCCGGCCCGACTTGGGGAAGGGTTTGGAGCCCCAGGAAGGAGCTGGGAAACGGGCTCAGCCTGGAGAAAAGGAGGATCAGGGGAGACCTGGCTCTGCACAACTCCCTGCCAGGAGGGGATAGCTGGGTGGAGGTCGGTCGCTTTTCCCAAGCAAGAAGGCGCAGGACAAGAGGAAACGGCCTCAGGCTGCACCAGGGGGAGGCTTAGGATATTGGGAAAATTCCCTCATGGAGACAGTTGTCAAGCTCTGGCACAGGCTGCCTGGGGCAGTCAGCATCCCTGGAACTGTTAAAAAAATGTAGCACTTGAGGGCATGGGATGGTGGTGACCGTGGAGGTGGTGGTGGGTTGATGGTTGGACACAATGATCTTAGAGGTACTTCTCCACCTGAAGGATTTGATGATTCATCTCCTTAGCACAGGACACCTTTCCCCCTTCAGAAGGTGCCCTAGGAGCCCCTGGTGTGGAGCAGGTCTCCCAGAGAAAGTGTATTTTGAGGAACCCACATTACCAGCTTTCTTCCTCAGTGCTTGTCCTGTGCATCACTGTCCAGCCATTTCCTTTGGTATTTTCAGACCGGTTTACTGGGAAGGGGTAATGTTAGGATGAAGATTCTGATTTAATTCTGAAGCCTTGTAGGACCTTTCTTTTTCCTCAGGATCTCATTTGAGATGAGAGGATTCTCTCTCTCATCTCAAATGTGAACCTGTCCTGTTTTGCCTTGCAGGAGCTGTTTGTTGAAACCATAGCCAAAGATGCTTACGTGTATGCCCAACAAGGAAAAAGGAAAACCCTGCAAAGAAAAGATCTGGGTATGGGAGCATGTTCTGTGCTGGCCTTAGCAAGTGATGCTGTGATGGGGATTTTTCCAACTCTCTGGAAGTGCTAAAGTAATTATGGATTTATTCCTTCTTTCCCTGAAGATGGGAGAGAAAAGCTTCTATCAGACTGCACCAATAATTTCACACAACATCTCCAAAACAAGTAAATCTCTTTGAAATTGGTCACTGTGCTGTGATGTAATTTCAAATGCTGCAGTTTGAAACAGATGCAAATATGGAGCTGATTTATTAATTTTAATTGTTCTCAATTTGCTTTTCAGATAATGCCATTGAAGCTATTGATGAATTTGCTTTTTTGGAAGGTGAGTTTCTACTTGATTTCAGTATTTTGTGTAATCACTTGCTTAGGAGAGAAAGAACTGAATCATTTGCAAAGCTCTCTGCTTCCACATCCTCAGTAATTCGTAATGTGGCTTGCACTGCTCTTCTGAGCACTGGAGTGGCTCAGCTGGACCCTGAGGCACATGCAGTAGTTTTTTTTGCTAGATTTGGTTTTACTCGTGTGTGATTTGCTTGATCTTTTAAGTTACTTTCTGTTGCCAGCTTCTAAACAGGATTTATTTGTTTACAGAACCACACTTCTGATTCCTGAGACTGTAATGTGGCTTTTCATTTTCAGGTACTTTGGACTGAGCTGGACAAACACAGAGCTCTCTGAAGAAGGAGACTGCAGAGGGTGTGAGATGGAAAACAGGATGCTGAGAGTTCAAAAATAATTCTTAGAATTGAGACACTGAAATTGAGACATAGCAACCATGATATTTTGTATAAAGTTGAAGTTGTTGTAAGTTCTTTATTTAAAATGCATATTTTTTCATAACTATTTTGTATGTCCCTTCCCATGTGGCTGCAGTGCAGCTCTCTGCTCTGGCCAGGTTACACAGCAGTTACTCCCAGTAGCATTCCCAGCCTCTCTGGGTACTCTGTAGCACCATGGAGCTGTAAACGGAGAATGGCTTGGCTCAGGTGCCCAGGCACAAGGAATTTTTTTAATGGAAGTGTGGGTTTTGTTATATATGTTTGTCTCTTAACACAATTAAATTTTTGTTGTTGTTGTTGAGCAGCTGTGCTGATTTCTGCTCTGGGGTTCCTGCAGCCTTCTGGTAAATGGTGTGGTTTTGATAGGATGCCTTCTCTAGCATTTTGGTTTTGCTAATTGTTTTCTCAAGTCTTCCATTCCAGAGAAACCCAGCTATCCTCCAGGAACTGGGGATGAGTTCCAGGGGAATTTGGCTTGTTCTGAGGGCTGTGCAGCTTCTATAAGCATCTGCGATTGTTGCAGGGGAAAAAAAACCCAAATAAAACCCACCAAACCTTATTTTGAATGCCAGAGGAGTGTCCATGCTCCCATCACTGCTCGTTTGTGTGCTCTCACTCCTGAATCTGGCAAAAATGTGTTCCCTGGGAACTGGATCTGTTCCCTGCCCTGTCCCCTGGACGAGTTGGTGCAGAGATCCAGAGTTCTGTGGTGTTCTGTGTGCATTCTATGTTCAGGAATGCTGCGGCCATCAGCTGTGTCTGAAAGCCCCTGACAGCACAGAGGGACCAGCACTGCTTCCAGGACTCTGGTGACTAGAGCTTTCCTAGTTGAACTAGTGCTTTCTCACATGGAGTTAACAGCAGAACTGTGTGGCTGTGGGGGACACTGCCATCACTGCTGTGTCATGTCCTGCTGTGTTGCTAGCATTATCCAAGTGCCAGGTCTGACTCCATTTGGTGTGGGGAGGGACAGGTCAGGGTTGTCTTCAGATAAAACCCTTGAATGGGATGAAGGATGCATATTCTTTCAAATGAGGGTATTTGAGAGTGGCTCCCAGTCATCACAAACTTAAATTAGTTTGAAAGTAGTGGTAAGAGCAAAGACCCCCATGGCTGTCAACAAATCCAGTGGCTCTCAAGAAACACTTTGAATTTGCTGGGAGCCTGATCATGCTGGGAGCACAATCCTGATCATGTGGGAGAGATGCTCATTTCCCAGTCTGCCGAGGTGCTCGTTTAAGTCACATTCAGGGGATATTTCCCAGTAAGTGCTATCATTTTAAGTGCTATCAGGTTATGCAAGCTCGTTTGGTTCAGAGCTGTTCACCTTCTCACCTGCCAGGGAGGGCAGGTATAAGTATCAGACATACTGGAGACTTTCCTGTGCTTCCCAGGGTGCAGCATGCAGGACCGAGGAGCTGTAGTCCTCCTCACAGGGTTCTTGCAGGCTCCCATCTTTGCCAGTAAGTTCCTTTTTTCTTCTTGTCCTTGTCACGGCTTTGGCTTCTGGCATGAGAGAGCAGAGGGGGTGTGGTGTGGGGCTGTGGTAGGCTCTGCTCACATGTGGTGCTGCTGTGGTTGGTGTGTGCTTTCCACAGGGAGCGGCACAGAGGAGTGCCTGCACTTGGCAAGCAGTGTGGGGTTTGTGTCAGGGGAAGCTGCTCTGCAGGTATCTGGGGGCTTTCAGTGCCCCTGAGCTCCTTTGTGCTGTGGGAAGGGGCTCCTTTTACCCAGCTCTGCAGTAAGGTGGAAGTAGAAGAGAGGAGATGAACAGTACCAGAGTGTTTTCCTGGAGTAACGAAACAGGGTATTCAGCCCACTCGGCCAGGGTCAGGCATGTCATGTCCATCTATAACAAAATCTCTTCTTTGTGCTGGAGCCATTTTGTTCAGGATAGGGAGTGTCTGGGGCTGTGCTGTTCACTCAGTGTCAAATCGCAGCTCAGGCAAAAAAGGTGGGGAATTGTAACTGGGGTAATGCTGGGCCTGGTGGTTTGTGACCTCAGGTGGAGGAGCCGTCGGCAGAGTGGAGGAGCAAGGGAGTCTGTTTGCAGAGAGTGGCTGTTGCAGGAGTCGGAGCCATTTCCTCCACATTGGAACTCAGCTCCCCTGAGTTCTTCTTCACCCTCAAGAAACCAAGATTCCTGGTGCTTCCACACTCACATCCTGCCCATCCCTTGGCTGTTTGGTCTTTTTACATTGAAGTTTTCCAAGTGACTTTTCCCTTGGGGGATTAATTACGTAAATGTGCTGAGGACCTGTTGCCCAGATAATCCAACACTTCAACATCTTTTGTAGCACAGGAACTGATGAGTAGCCTGACCCCTGGGGTCTGTTCCTTTGCACAAAGGAGCTCAGTTCCCTGGACCTGAGCTGCACCATGGTTAATTCTGTGTCTGAATTCCCTGTTTATTGCTGCATAAGTTCAGGATGGCTGCAGACTTTTGCTTCCTAGGATTGATATTGTAAGTGCTATCAGCAGGACAAGCTCCCCTGAAAAGTAAAGAAAGCAGAGGAAGTAGAAAGTAACTCCATTTGTTCATCAGAAAAAAAGTCTGTGGCATTCAGGAGCAGCCTGTGGGCCTGGTTCCCCTTTGCAGGGACACAGCACCTTCACACTCTGAGGTTTCTTAGGATTTTTCAGCGCATGAGAGCAGCACTTGTACAAATTTAACCTTTAGTGTTTGCCAAATATCTGTTTCTTATGTACAGTTGGAGTACAGTTGGACAAAATTACCATATCCAAATTAAGAGGTGTTACAAGAAGAGGCAGCTTTTCAGCTCCAGAGACAACAACTTCAGAATATAAATAATGATGAAAGTGGAATCACAGAATCACAGAATATGCTGATTTGGAAAGGGCCCACAAAGATCATCAAGTCAACTCCCTGCCGTGTACAGAGCCATCCCCAAGGGTCATGTCATTTGCCCCAGAGCATTGTCCAAATGCTCCTTGAGCTTTGTCTGGTTTGGTGCTGTGACCATTCCCTGGGGAGCCTGATGCAGTGCCTGCCCACTGTCTGGGGGAAGAACCTTTCTAATACCCAGCCTCAACCTTCCCGACATGAACTTCAGCCCATTCCCTCAGGTCCTGTTGCTGTCACCACAGAGAGAGCAGTGTTTGCCTCTCCTCTCTTCCCCTCACAAGGAAGGTACAACTGCAGTGAGGTCTCCAGTCTCCTGCAGGCTGGAGAACAGACCAAGAGCCCACAGCTGCTCCTCCGATGGCTTCCCCTCAAACCCTTCACCGTATTTATTGCTCTCCTTTGGACACTCTCCAACAGCTTTGGATCCCTCTGATCTTGTGGTGCCCAAAGTGTTCCCAGCACTGGAGGTGAGGCTGCCCCAGTGCAGAGCAGAGTGGGACAATCCCTCCCTGGGCCTGGTGCCCCCCAGGGCACGGTGACCCTTTGGGCTGCCAGGACACAGCGATCACTCAGATCCAACTTGCCACCGAGCAGGACCCCCAGGTCCCTGCCCACGGTGCTGCTCTCCAGCCTCTCATTCCCAGTTTGTTCCTGCATGCCAGGTGCAGGGTCCAGCACTTTTCCTTGATGAAGTTCATATGGTTGGTGATGATCTCTCCCTCTGATTTACTGAGGTCTCTGCGGTGACTCCTTGCATTAGTCAGCAGCTCCTCCCAGTTTTCTATTGTCTGTGAACATGCTCAGTGTCCCTTCCAGTCCTGCATCCATGACATTTATGAAGATGTTGAAGAGCACAGGGCTGAGGATGAAGCCCTACAGAACCTCACTGATGACTAGTGCCAGCCTGATGTCACCCTAGTCACAATCTCCCTTTGTGCCTGTTGCTCACCCATTCCATGATGTGTTTATCCAGCTGTGGGATGGACAGTTTGTCCATAAGGATCCTGGGAGAGACAGTATCAAAACATTTACTGAAATTCAAAAAGATTACATCAACTGGCTTTCCTGGGTCAATCAGATAGGTCACCTTTTCATAAAAGGTATGACATGAAGGACTTTGAGGAAGCTGTGCTGGCTGTGACCAGTGACTGTGTTGTCTTCCAGGTGTTTTTCAGCAGCTTCCAGAATAATCATCTCCATAACTTTACCAAGCACTGAAATGGCACTGACAGGACTGTAGTTTTTGGGATCCTCCTTCTTCTTGAAAATCAGGACAATGTTCGCTAGCTTTCAGTCAGCTGCAATCTCTTTGGATTCCCAAGAATGCTCAAAAATTGAGAGATATATGTATAAAATACGTACCTAAAAATAATCACAGCTTGTATGGCAGCAGAACTGGGAGAACAGGGGTTAACAGTGTCTTCGTCTGGCAGTGTGCTTTGCTAAGTGCCAGCTGTCTGTACCCTGCTGTGGGTGAGGTACATCCACAGGAGTCACCACTGGAATGGTTTATAAGCTGGGAATTGCTGCCTGGCTTCCTGCTCACTCCTTCCCTGGGCAAAGGGACCCTCAGGCAGCCAGCAAGTGACCCCAAGTGCAAGTTTCAATTGTCCCCTCGTTTCCTGGTCCCCTGCAGCCAGCACTAGGAACTGAAAATCTATTTTTAAGTCAATGCAAAATTTACATTTTTGCAGCACGCACTGGGTCTGTGACTTCAGCAGGTCAAAGCAAACAGATTAGGGCGGTGTTGGATGGCACCATGGGCACTTTTCATGCAAATTCTCTTCCCTATTATCAGATGAAATAAGGATTTACACCAATAGATCTTGGAGTACAGACACTGCTATTAAAGAAAAATAGCTCATTTCAAAAGGATTTCCAGAAGGAACAGTTTTTATCCGATAAACATTGATAATTTGTAAACTCAAAATACAGCAGAGCAAACCAATCCAAACCTGGATGTCATGTTCCTGCATCTCCCCTGCTCCCAGACCCATCTCACCTTCCCATCCTCTGATGCAGAGCTGATGTGCCAATGCAGGAGGTGTGGAGAGCTGTGAAATTGGGGTTTGGCTGGGGAGGGACAGGTATGTTTCCAGATCGATCAGCTTCACTGGGCTCCAGGAGAGACGGAGCCCTCTGCCCTGGACCCGCTGGGCTGAGACTTGCCCATCATGTGCAAGATCTGTGGTTCAGCCATGGCTGAGCATCCCCTTTTTCCTTTGCTAATCAGGGCACTCACTGTTCTCACTTCATCCTTCATGCACTCATTAAAGAAAAAGCCTGTGATTTCTTAGTTAAATTTTAATTATTTTTTAGTCGGTATGCACTGACCAGTCTAATACAAAGTGTTTTACTCCTGGTCTGCAAACACTAGTTTGATGTGACTGCACTGCTAATGCCAGACTGTCCCTTAGGAATTTCCACCTCAGACTGAAGGAATCTTTTTCCTAGGTGGACTTCCCGCGTGGGCTATGTCATTTTTGTCAGTGTTTGTGTGGTACTCAGCCCTGGTTTGGGCTCAGTATCACACAGTACATGAGTGGTAACCCTTGGTGGATCTGGTATTTCACAGATGTCTCTGGCAGTCCCATCAGAGTTGACACTGGGAAGTGTTGCTCCAGCTGCCCATCCCAGTAGGTCAGCTCCATCCACCTCAACCTCCCAGGCTCTTCAGGCAGTCTTCCAAGCTCGATTTCCTAAGGAGCAGGAGAGTGCTTGGTGCAGGGGGAGGGTCAGGTGCTAGTGACTTGAGCTGTAGTTTTATGTGTTTTTTACGTGTTTTAAAAGACTTGCTTTTCGCTTCTGGAAAAAGCCATCACTGAGTCTCTCATCCTCCCTGATCCAGTGGCTTGTGCAGGTGAGACAGATGGAAACTCTCCAGCAGTGCTGGTTACCTCAGGGCAGAGGAAGGGCTGAAACTCAGCCAGGGAAGGGGCTGTGGCAGTGCCCATCCGGCTGCCCCAGCAGCATCTGAGCAGAGTTCTGGCTGCTCCCAGTCTAGCAGCTCTTTCAGCCACCTGTGTTGTACTTGAGAGCTGCTCTGCCATGTGCAGAGAGGGTGGAGACCTGTTTCTAGGTCTTTGAGCAAGACTGGCAAGATGTCATTCCCACATGATGTGCCGTGTGTCCTCTTAGGAGAGACTTGAAGAAGCCTGTGCATTTAGGGACACGACGATGGTGCTCTCCTCATCCCAGGAGAGCTGACATTGCCTAAAGTCCCATCTCCACTGGGATTAAAGAGCCTGGAGAGGGGTGGAAATTCTGTGGATGCTTCAGGTGTGTGTCCTGTGAGGGATCACCTGTAGTTAAGACAAATCTTGTTACTATTTGTCCCATTGTTACCAGCGTTGTGGTACTGCTGATGCAGCATCCTCCAGGCAGGCAGGGCAAGAGAGAGAGAGACAGAGAGAGAGAGAGGAGTAAACACTGAGCCAGTTCCAGGTCAAGGACCTGATGCTGGAGGTTGTTCCCTGTGCTGTGTTTTTATGCGGGCAATGTCCCCCGGCCCTGTCCTGTGCTGCTGCAGGTGAGAGCCCCTTGTTCCTGCCCCAGGGGGTCCTGCTGTGAGCTGGCCTGGCTGCACCTCGAGCAGCTTCTGCTCCTCAAAGGCCTTAGGGAGGCGGAGGTGGTCAAGGGCTGCCACTGCAGCACCTGCCCCAAGGAATGTCTTTGGCTCCTGGCCCTGAAAACCTTCTTTCCAGACTCTTCCTGGGAGATTATGATCATGGTGGGGAAAGGCTCTGACCCAACCTACAGGTTGCAGTGCAGGTATGAAGCTCCTCTCTCCCTTGCTCCCTCCCTCCCTCTGGAAATATGGGAACGAGTCCTCTTGTGTCTCCAGTGCCAATGTCTGAGCTCAGGGTACCCAGTCGGCAGAGCACAACCTCTGCCTTTGGGAGTATTGGGATTGTGTTTTGGGGTTGAGTTTCCTGTTGCTGGCTTTACCACATAGGTCTGCAAGCACAGTGATAATTCTCTGCTGTGTGCATGGGTGAGGATAGGGATACAATCACCTCATGGTACAAGGAAATGTCCTTTAGCCAGAGAGCATGGAATCAGAGTAACCCAAGCTAGGAGGGACCTCGGGGGTCTCTGCACCAACCCTCCCAAGCAAAGCAAGGAAACCAACCTCATGATAAAAACTGCTGGAAACAGAGCCCTGGAAAATGCAATTTCCTTACTGACAATCTGAAATGCCCTTTTAGTACCAGTGAACAACACTGATGGTTCAAAAATCACTTGGAAATGGAAACTCCAAACTAAATAATTCCAGATGTGTCAAAACCTCCCACTGGGACAAAGCTGAACTCATTCATTGTGAACTGGTGAGCTGTCTTGTGAGTTCACTCATTAAATAGCCCAGGACACGTCAGTGGAGATGAACTGATTTTATCAGAATTGAAAGTGGTGTTGAAATTATTTACCACAACTGTTTGACGAATTCCATTGTCCTGGAATTTGCTGATGTAATTTTTTTGGCATTTCTAAAACCCTCCCCGTTCAAACCTCCCTGCAGCTGCTCTGGCAGGGCTGTAGCACCGCCACTAGAGAGGGACAGAGACCCACGGGAGTGCCAAAGTGAGGCCGGAGAGCAGCGCAGGAGCCTAGGAAATTCATTCCACGATTCTGTGAGCTGGAGGGGCCGGGAGTGGGCGGAGGAGACCCCCCGAGGGCTCTGCCTGAGGCCGGGTCCTTTCCTGGGCAGTGCCAGGAGGGCCTGCACATGTGGCAGCAGCAGCCTGTTATCCAGCTGCAAGTGGAAAAGGCAATTAGGCAGCGTGAAGTGCTTTCTTCCAGAGCTCGGAGAATCAGCATTTACATCCCAGACGTGTTAGTGGAAGGTGCTGAACGATTGTGTTGCCCCAGGGACGGGAATTCATGGAGCGGGAAGGGATAATCTCAGTCATGGTAACCGCCCAGGGCTGGCAAATGTGGACTCGCAACCAGCTTCCCCTCTGCCCTAGGGCAGATTGCTGCACTTTCCTTCTGGGTCTTCCCTTGTAAAGTTAGGCTGATACTTGCAGTGTCACGGTAAAGACTTGGAAACATCAAAGTAATGGGTGGGAGGGTAGGGGGACGGGGCTGGAGAAGAATGTTAAAATCTCACCCAGAAATACTGACTTCCAGAAATCCATTGTCATTTTGTGTCCCACTCTTAAGGCATCCCAGATATATTTGCTTTCTGAAATTACTTTTCTTTCCCCTAGAAATAGTTCCATCCTGGAACAAAGAAATCTCCTCCAGCAGCTGCTGAAGTAGTTGGGAGGCGGCAGGAAACACTTAAAACCCGTTCAAAGCCAGAAACCAAACACAAATCCCGAAGGATCCACACCCAAGGGCTGGGCAGGGCAGGACCAGGTCCTAGATAGAGCCCAAACCCCCTTGGCCATCAGCTCAGCCATCCTTTTCCCTCTCCTCTCATGCAATGGAGATTTTTAACCCTAACGTACTTGGTGAGGGGTGAAAAGCCAGGAGATTTAGCACAGAAACAACATAGTTTCTTTCTGCACAGAACATCAGCTCGGACTGAGCCATGCAGGACAGTTTTTGCCCTTCCAAGTAGATGTAGTCGCAGCTGGAGGACCCTTGTCCCTCCCTTCTCTCCAGTTGCTGAGACCCTGCCTGGGCCATCAGGACCTGCCACGGTGGCATGTCCTGGTGTGGTGGTGACACAGCAGCAGGGATGTCGCTCTGGTGTGCCCACCCAGAGGCCCATCCCCTTCCCCTGCTCTCCACAACTAAACCCAGAATGTGAAATCCAGAAAGAACTGCCATGTGCCCTGGGAATTTTTCATTGAGTAAAAGCTGGAATAGGGAAAGAAAAGGCATAGCACAATTTTGTTCTGCACCCTCAGTGCTGGGGTCATTGTCCAACTCCCCCTTCTACCCCTCTAATACCAGCCTTCTTTCATCCCACACCCCAGAACTGTGGCATCCCCTTCCCTTCCCTTCCCTTCCCTTCCCTTCCCTTCCCTTCCCTTCCCTTCCCTTCCCTTCCCTTCCCTTCCCTTCCCTTCCCTTCCCTTCCCTTCCCTTCCCTTCCCTTCCCTTCTCCTTCCTTCCCTTTCCCTTCCCTTCCCTTCCCTTCCCTCCCTTCCCGCCCTTCCCTTCCCTCCCTTCCCTTCCTCCCCGTCCCTTCCCTTCCCTTCCCTCCCTCCCTTCCCTCCCGTCCCTTCCCTTCCTTCCCTTCCCTGCCCTCCCTTCCCTTCTCCCTTCCCTTCCTTCCCTTCCCCTATCCCTTCCATTCCCTTCCGTCGCTTCCCTTCCCTTCCCTTCCCTTCCCTTCCCTTCCTTCCCTTCCCTCCCTTCCCTCCCTTCCCGTCCCGTGCCCTTCCTCCCTTCCCTTCCCCTCCCTGAACTGTCCCTGACCTTCCCGTTACTTCCCATTCCCTTCCCGAACTTTTCCCTTCCCTTCCTTCCCTGAACTTCCCTTCCGCGGAACTTCCTTACCCTGACTTCCCTTCCCTTCCCTGAACTCCCTTCCCTGAACTCCCTTCCCTGACTTCCCTCCTTCCCTGACACTTCCCTTCCCTGAACTTCCTTCCCGACCTTCCCTGTCCGCTGAACTTCCCTTCTGAACTTCCCTTCCCTTCCCTGACCTCCCTTCCTGAACTTCCCTGAACTTCCCTGAACTTCCTGAACTTCCCTGAACTCCTGAACGTCCTGAACTTCCCTTCCCCCTGAACTTCCCTGACTTCCCTAACGTTCCTGAACTTTTCCCTTCCTAACTTCCCTTCCCTACTTCCCTTCCCCCTGACTTCCCTGAACTTCCCTTCCCGAACTTCCCTTCCCTGACATTCCCTGAACTTCCCTGAACTGTCCCTTCCCTGACCTTCCCTTCCCTGAATTCCCTTCCCTGCACGTCCTTCCCTGAACTTCCCTGAACTTCCCTTCCCTTCCACTTCCCTTCCCTCCCTGAAACTTCCCATCCCTTCCCTCCTGAACTTCCTTCCCTGAACTTCCCTGGAAGCTTCCCTGAACGTCCCGAACTTCCCTCCCTGAACGTCCTTCTCTAGCTTCCTGACCGTTCCCTTCCATGAAACCTCCCGGAACTGCCCTCCCTTCTTTCCCCCACCCCACAGTGGTTAGATCACACCTGGTGCGCCTTGGGAGCCCTGTGCCGAGCCAACCCTGTTGGAGGGCCTGTGGCATGTATCGTCCACGGAGAGCCCTGACACCGGCTCCCTCATCTGAGAAGCCCATCCAGTGCCAGTCTCTGCAAATCCAGAGGGAAATGCTGAATGAGTAAATGCTAAATCACATTCCCCACACCTGCTATGATAGATGTGGCTCTGGGAAAAGTGTCCATCAGTATTTTGTGTGTTCAAATATAGTTCAGAGTAACATGGAGTGGCTTGTGCTCCCATAAGCTGAGTCTTCGCAGGTCCAGGGACAGAGTCACCTTGCACCCCAATACCTCCTTTTTCCTCGTGGTGGTGACACTGGGATGGAGAACACAACCTATTACTAAAGCCTGAGCGGTGAGGAAATGAGCCCCAATTCCCAGCTGGGACCCTGTATACAGAGAACAGCCTTTCCCGTAGATACGGAATGTCAAAAGCTGGATGGGTCTGGCTGCTATTGCAGAACCTTGGGTGCCGCTCCAGGTTATTTTCCTTTTTTTATTTTTTTCCTTGCATGTGAACTTTTCTATGTGCCCACAAAGTTCCAGCCTGTTCTGGTCAAAACCCACATGGTGGGAGCTGGTTGTCAGACACGTGGATAACTTGAATAAGAAAATGCTAATTGTGTCTCCCAGGATGTCATATTCCTTTGCAATTGTCCCAGAGCTCTGCAGACACAGAAAGATATCACAAAGTAGCTTTCGGGTTTGTTTCCCATTCTGGTGGCTCATATGGCCGCTCATGTGGGGTTTGAGTTGCTGGTGGATCTCTAAATGCATCGCGTCAGCTAGCACAGTAGCTATCAACTAAGTGGTTAAAACACCCCATTTGTATTCTGCTCAATGCGATAAAATGTAGTTTGCTGCCACTACTTCCTGCATATATCAGGGCCATAAAAGACAAATGTCTTTTTCTTTGGAGTGAGGTTTTCTTAAAAAAAAAAAAAAAAGGAATAATGAATATTTATTTTTTTTTGTAAAAAAATATTTAGTTTGTTTTTAGTATGTCCTTCAGTTTGTCAACCGATACCCTAACTACTCTATTGAGTATACCTTTGGACACAGGGACCCTCTGACTCAAAAACCGATGCTATTGCCCCAAAACAAACTTTTTTACCAGCTGTGCCTTTGCTGTGCCCTTCTTTTGGGCGGGAGCTGATCCTGAGGCTAGAGGAGGTGGAGTGTCCTGGGTGGCCCTGCTGAGTGCGCGAGATTTTTGGTGCCTTTGTTTGCAAATATTTGCAGAAATGATGGGGAAAGTGCTTGGGCCTGCTCCTCGGGGGATCCCTGCTTGCTCGGCAAGCCACTGCGCAGCTGCCATCCGCTCTCCCTCCAGCACTCCCACTCCCGGGCCAGGTGGGAGCGGAGCTGCCCCTGGTCCTTCCCACCCAACGTATCGGTGGCTCCCGTGTGTGGGGACACGGGGGAGCAGGGTTTGGTAAGCACCCCCCAGCCTTCAACCCACCTTGCGTGTGCTGGTGCCGAGGGGGAAGAGCTGGACGGCCTGAGGGGGCTGGAGAGGGGACTGGGGACAGGGATGGAGGGGCAGGACCAGGGGGATAGCTTCCCACTGCCAGAGGTCATGTTAGATGGGATATTGGAGGAAATTCTTGTGGCTGTGAATGTGGGCAGGCCCTGGCAGATGGTGCCCAGAGCAGCTGTGGGCTGCCATGGTCCCTGGAAGTTTTCCAGGCCAGCAGGTTGGAAATAGCTTGGATCACCCTGGGATGGTTGAAGGTGTCCGCCTGCCCATGCAGGGGTGGGATGCGATGCCTTTAAGGTCCTTTCCAACCTAAGTCATTCTGGGATTTCTTTGCATGCAAAGAAGCAAATCAAACCTGCCGGAAGAAGACCTGCCTTTGCTCAGGCAGAGGGAGGGTGATAGTTCACGAGTTACTTAAGGAGTTAAGAATATAGTGCTTCGGAAAAATGCTGCTTCACTTCTCCCCTCTACTCCAGATCATCTGTCCTTCTCACCAAGCACGACAGAAGGTGTACTGGGGAGTACTGGGAATATACTGGTTTTTCTTTGCTGCACTGGGATCTACTGAAGATGTACTGGAATGTATTGTTTTTTTTTCCTCTACTGCACAGGGAGTACACAAGACAGAGAGGAATGCCTGGTTTGGGCACAAAGCTGCCCAAAGACGCTGGTGCCCTCATGCTATGACATCACAGGTTCCGAGCCACCGGGACCAAGTTCACATCATCGCTCCCATCCGGGCAGTTGGCAAGTGCCGGGATTGGGGGGGGGGGGGGGGCAGGGCTGAAGCCTGCAGGTGTGGCCTCCTGGAGACCCGTCCAGACTGTCGTAGATATTAAATGAGAGAATGCTATTTTTTTTGAATAAAAGCTACTTAACAGGGGGTAAAATGAAACCTCTACAAAATAGTTTGCGCTTGTAAAATAAACATCATGGGCAATTTGCAGTTCCTTGGGGTTCCGCTGTGTCAGCTCCACGCCCCCTCCTGCATCCAGCATCCCATGAGGATGCCGCCGTCTGGCACAGGACTTGGGGGTGCGCGGGTTGGCTTGCTCCAAACTATGGGACTCGGAGACAGGAGATGGGAAAGCAGGAGCTGGGCATGTTGGGCAGAGATGTCTCCTCTGCATGCACCCCCGGATACCTGTGGGACATGTTGCGGGGTAGCTGGTAAGCGAAAAGGAAAGGGGATGCCCAAAAACAAACAACAGGGGCACCAACACCACAAACCACATAGAGAAACACACAAAACACGACAAATAGAGCCACTCCCCTCTGGCCCTAGGCAGATTGCTGCACGTTTTTCCTTTTGGCTCCCTTCCCCTTCGTAAGGCTACGGCTGATACTGGCAGCTTGCTCACGGCGTAACAGACTTGGAAGACTCAAGGTCACCTGGGTGGGCCAGAGGTAGGGGGACGGGCGCGGACTACAATGTTAACATCCATCACCCAAATACTCGAACCTATTCCAGAAATCATTGTCATTTTGTGTGTCCCACCTTAAGGCATCCCCAGAGATACTTGCTTTCACGATTCCTTTCTTTCCCCCTAGAACAGTTCCATCCCTGGAACACAGAATCCCTCCTCCACACTGCGAAAGCAGTTGGTAGCGGCAGGAAGCACTTAACCCTTCAAATCCCAAAACCAAACCCCATCCCGAGGATCCACACCCAAGGGCTGGGCAGGGCAGGACATTCCTCGATACAGAGCCACAACCCCCTTGGCCATCAGCGTCAGCCCATCCTTTTCCCTCTCCTCTCAGCAAGGAGATTTTTAACCCCTAATGTACTTTGGTGAGGCGCGTGAAAAGCCAGGAGATTTGCACAGAACACCATAGTTTCTTTCTTGCTGCAGCTAACATCAGCCTCAACTCAGCCGCAGGACCTTTTTTATGCCCTCTCCAAGTACAAGACTGCTCGTCGCAGCTGGCATGCACCCTTGTCCCTACCCTTCTCTCCATTTGCTGAGCCCAACTGCCTGGGCCATCAGGACCTGCCACTGGCATGTCTGGTGTGGTCGATGACACAGCACAGCAGGAGCTCGCTTCTGGTGTGCCCACCACACGAAAGACCCATACCCTTCCCCTGCACTCACCACAACTCAAACCCAGAATTTTAAATCCATCACGAACATCTAGCCAATTGTTCCCTCAATTTATTTCATTGATACGCGGAATAGGAAAGAAAAAGGCTAGGCACAGTGTTCTGCACCCTCATGCTGGGGTCAATAGTCCACTCCCCTTCCTCCCCCCCTCTAATACCCACCTTACTTCATCCAACACCGCTTCGGCCAAACTGGTGGCATCCCACTTCCAATTTCCCCCTATCCCTTCCCTCTCCCTCCCCTTCCCTTCCCTTACCTTCCCTTACCCTTCCCGTCCCACTCCCCTTCCCCTTCCCTTCGCCCTCCTCCGTTCCCTTCCCCTTCCCCTCCTTCCCCTTCCCTTCCCTTCCCTTCCCTTCCCTTCCTTCCTTCCCTTCCCTTCCTTCCCTTCCCATTCCTTCCCTCCCTTCCCTTCCTTTCCCTTATCCCTTCCACTTCCCTTCCTCCCTTCCCTCCTTCCTTCCCTTACCTTCCCCTCCTTCCCTTCCCTTCCTTCCTTCCCCTTCCCTTCCCTCCCCTTCCCCTCCCCTTCCCCCTTCCCCTCCCCTTCCCCTTCCCCTTCCCCGTCCCCTTCCCTGAACTTCCCTTCCCTGAACTTCCCTTCCCTGAACTTCCCTTCACTGAACTTCCCTGAACTTCCCTTCCCTGAACTTCCATTCTCTGAACTTCCCTGAACTTCCCTGAACTTCCCTTCCATGAACTTCCCTGAACTTCCCTGAACTGCCCTTCCCTTCTTTCCCCCACCCCACAGTCGTAGATGCCACACCTGGTGCTCCTGTGGGGAGCCCTGTGCAGAGCCAACCCTTTGGAGGGGCCTGGGCAATGTATCTCCAGGAGAGCTCCTGACACCGGCTCCATCATCTGAGAAGCCCATCCAGTGCACAGTCTCTGGCAAATCCAGAGGGAAATGCTGAATGAGTAAATGCTAAATCACATTCCCCCACACCTGCTATGAGAGTGTGGCTCTGGGAAAAGTGATGCCATCAGTATTTTGTGTTCAAATATAGTTCAGAGATAACATGGAGTGGCTTGTGCTCCCCAGAACTGGAGCTGTCGCAAGGTCAGGGACAGCAGTCACAACTTGCACCCACAATAACCTCCTTTTCCTCATGGTGTGAAACTGGGATGGAGGAACAAAACCTATTACTAAAGCCCTGAGCTGGTGAAGGAACGAGCCCCAAATTCCCAGCTGGGACCCTGATACAGAGAACAGCCTTTCCCAGTAGATACTGGATGTCAAAAGCTGGATGGTCTGTGCTGCTATTGCAGGAACCTTGGGTGCAGCTCCAGGTTAATTTTCCTTTTTTTCCTTGCATGTGAACTTTTCTATGTGCCCACAAAGTTCAGCACTGTTCTGGTCAAAAACCCACGTGGTGGGGAGCTGGTTCAGACACTGGAGAACTTGAAATAAAGGGAAAATGCTATTGTGTCTCCCAGGTGGAATATTACTTTGCAATTGTCCAGAGCTCTGCAGGACACAGAAGAATAGCACAAAGTAGGCTTGCAGGGGTTTGTTTCCCTTATGGTGGGCTCATATGGGCCCTCATGTGGGGTTTGAGTTGCTGGGTGGATGCTCTAACATCAGCAGCTTCATGCTAGCATCAAACTAGAGTGGTTAAAACCCCCACATTTGTATTCTCTCATGCTATAAAATGTATTTTGCTGCCACTAATTCCTGCATATATCAGGGCCATAAAAGAACAAATGGCTTTTTCTTTGGAGTGAGGTTTTCTTTAAAAAAAAAAAAAAGAATAATGATATTTATTTTTTAAAAATATTTAGTTGTTAGGTATGTCTTCAGTTCAACAGATACCCTACTATCTAGTTGAGTATACCTTTGTACACAGGGACCTCTGACTCAAAAACCGCTGCTATGGCCCCCAAACACTTTTTACCAGCTGTGCCTTGCTTGTGCCCTTCTTTGGGGATGGAGGCTGAGCCTGAGGCTAGAGGGAGGGTGGAGTGTCCTGGGGTGTCCCTGCTGAGGTGCTGCAGAGGATTTTTGTGCCTTTGTTTTGCAAATATTTGCAGGAAATCGATGTGGGAAGGTGCTTGGGCAGCTGCTCCTCGGGGGATCCCTGCTTGCTTAGGCAAGCACAGCTGCCAGGCTCCATCCGCTCTCCCTCCAGCACATCCGCACCCCGGGCCAGGTGGGAGCTGGAGCTGGCCCTGGTCCTCCCACCCAACGTATCTGTGGCTCCCGGGGTAGGGGGGACACTGAGCAGGGTTTGGGTAGCACCCCCAGCTCACCCACCTTGCTGTGCTGTGCCGAGGGGAAGAGCTGGACCTGCCATGATGGGGCTGGAGAGGGACTGGGGACAAGGGATGGAGGGGCAGGACCAGGGGGATTAGCTTCCCACTGCCAGAGGGCAAGGTTAGATGGGATATTGGGAGGAAATTCTTGGCTGTGAATGTGGGCAGGCCCTGGCAGAGGGTGCCCAGAGCAGCTGTGGCTGCCCCTGGATCCCTGGAAGTTTCCAGGCCAGGTTGGACAGGGCTTGGAGCACCCTGGGATGGTGGAAGGTGTCCCTGCCCATGGCAGGGGGTGGGATGAGATGGCCTTTAAGGTCCTTTCCAACCTAAGTCATTCTGGGATTCTTTGCATGCAAAGGGAAGCAAATCAAACCATGCAGGAAGAAAGACCTGCTTTGCTCAGGCAGAGGGAGGTGATAGTTCACGAGTTACTTAAGGAGTAAGGAATAGATGCTTCAGGAAAAAGCTGCTTCACTTCTCCCCCATCCTACTCCAGAGCATCTGTCCTTCTCCCAAGCATGAACAGAAGGTGTACTGGGGATGTACTGGGAATATACTGGTTTTTCTTTGACTGCACTGGGAGTCTACTGAAGATGTACTGGGAATGTATTGTTTTTTCTCTAACTGCAGGGAGTCACAAGACAGAGAGGAATGCCTGGTTTGGACACAAACTGCCCAAAGACGCTGTGCCCCTCATGGCTATGACATGCACAGGTTCCAGAGCCACCGGGACCAAGTTCACATCATCGCTTCCATCCGGGAGTGCAAGTGCCGGGGATTGCAGGGCTGGAAGCTGCAGGTGGGGCTCCTGGAGACCCCGCCAGACTGTCTGTAGGATATGTAAATGAGAGAAGGCTATTTTTTGAATAAAAGCTACTTTAACCAGGGGGTATAAATGAATCCTCTACAAAATATTTTGCAGCTTGTAAAATAAACATCATGGGCAATTTGCAGTTCCTTGGGGTTCCGCTGTGCAGCTCCACGGCCCCTCTGCATCCAGCATCCCAGGAGGATGCAGCCGTCTGGCACAGGCTGGGGGGTGCGCGGGTTGGCTGCTCCAAACTATGGACTCGGAGACAGGAGAGGGAAGCAGGAGCTGGGCATGTTGGGGCAGAGATGTCTCCTCTGCAGGGCACCCCCAGATATCCTGTGGGACATGTTGCGGGGGAGCTGGGAAGCGAAAGGAAAGGGGATGCAGTTTCCTCTCTCCGTTAACTCCAGCCTGTCGGTGCCGCCGTGCCTGTTCTGCATAATTAACAGCCCTTTGGGTCGGAATAAACTGTTGTCACCGCTGAACATTAGCTTTCACCTTGTCTCCCATCAGGTGGTCCTAGCAGGGCTTCAGCCAGTTGATGAATTAATTAATTAATGCTAATTTTTTCCGTTCACCCCCATGGCAGCTGTACAGTGTGTCATGTCCACCTGTACCAGCTTGGTTTCTCTGCGATTGGGAAACAAGACCTAAAGAATTGGCTTTTATCCCCCTATCCGGACATTTCATTAAGTTTAAGCATTCAGGAATTAGCAGCAAATACCTTTTAATTCCCAGGAAGCCAATAGCCCTTAAACAAAACAAAACAAAACAAAACAAAACAAAACAAAACAAAACAAAACAACAACAACAACAAGAAAAGAAAAGAAAAGAAAAGAAAAGAAAAGAAAAGAAAAGAAAAAAGAAAAGCTGGATTAGGCTGCTGCGGTGTGACCCCACAGCCCGGGGCCGCAGCACCGCCGGGTCCTCTGCTGGAACCTGCTCTGCCCCGTGGCCTTGGCTCCCCGGAGCGACACACAGCCTGGGCTGCCCCCACCGAGAGAGGGGACCCCGGGAACCCCACTCTGCACACCTGACAGGGACATGATATGGGGACACCAGTGTGACACTGAGCCCCCGCCACGATCCTCGCTCTCAGCAGCGGCTGTGAGACGGCAGCACGAGCTGCTGCGGCAGGACCGGGATGGGAAGGGGATGCTCATCTTGATGGGCTGCATTCCTCCACACAAAGGTGCTCCGATTAGTGCTATCGTTAAAATCCAGTTAGTCTCCTACGGAGAGCAAATGCAGCCCAGACAAGACCCTGGCAAGGGGCTGGTGGCCCCAGACCCCCGTTTCTCCTTACAGCCCTAGGAGTGCCTGGTGAGCCGTCCTCCCTCCCGCTTGTGTACTGGGGCTAATTGATGCAGGGGGCCCGGGGAGCCGGGCTTCTCACCTTGTTAGCATGGCAATTAGCTCTCTTTACCCTCCTGATTGCTCCTGTGAATATTTCACTCTAGTCCAACTTTCTAGTGAGTTATAAATGCAGCATCGGGGAGGCCGGGGGAGTTGTGCGGGGACAGGGAGCACAGAGCCATGCTGAGGACTGTCCTGCTGCTCCTCGCCCTGGCCAAGACGGCATGCCCGAGCCCAGCCAGCGTGACTAGCCGGCGGGCCGAGGCGCTGAAGAAACTCCTGGAAGTCTTTGGCATGGAAGACCCTCCGGCCCCCCCAACTCACTTCAAGCAGCCTCCCCAGTACATGGTGGATCTATTCAACACTGTCGCCAATGCGGATGGTGTCACCAAGAACCCTGACATCCTGAAGGGCAACACCGTCCGCAGCTTCCTGGATAAAAGTAAGGAGCGGGGATCCCTGTGGTGCTGGGATGCGGCTGTAGGGAGGGGCTGAATGTGGCCGGGGGCAGGACCTCCCCCGGTTTTGCTCTTCTCAACGCATCATTCTCTCCAGCTCACAGCGAGGAGATGCGGTTCCTGTTTGTCCTCTCCAGCGTGGCCAAGAACGAAAAGATCCTGACGGCAGAGCTGCACCTCTTCCGCCTCTGGCCGAGGGTCACAGATGGACCCAAAAGGCACCACCACTGCCGGGTGAGGAGAGGGATGGGGACAAAGAATGGGGACAGGGGATGGCGCTGTCGCCCAGCCTGCGCCCAGGGATGCCACCGGCAGGCTGTGGTTATTTGCCTGCAGTGGGAACACGGCCTGGCGCTAGGATCACGTGAACAAATGTTTCACAGAGAATCACGGTGATTTAGCTGTGGCAGGTTCTTAAATATCCTTCTGGCTTGTGCAAACATCAGCAAAGGCACACCAAGGTTGTTACAGATCCATGCTGACAATTCCCCATCTTTCCCCCACATTTCTGTCCAGGGTCAACCCCTCGGGCAGAATACGCCAGGGTGACCACCTTTTGCCTTCCCCAGCTCAGTGTGTACCAGGTGTTGGAGAAAGACAAGCCAGACACCCCTGGAGGGAAGAAGCTGCTGGCTTCACAGCTTGTCTCGCTGCAAACCTCGGGCTGGGTCGTCTTTGCCATCACACCGGCTGTGAGTCACTTTTCCTCTGTTTTGGGCAGCACATAGGGAATCCTGGGGTTCACATGCAGGAGGTTTTTTAACCCATTTCACCCCCAGCAGCCTTTCAGGCTCCAGTGTAATTTCCTGTCTGCAATCTCTGTAGTGACATGGGGGGGATACATCCTCTGGGAGGGCTAGAATGTCCTGCCAAGAGCCAAAGGTCTCTTCATCCCTCCCTGAACTTGTCTCACTGCTCTGCAGGGAGTGCTGGTGCTGGCTTCTGCCACAGTGTCCCCTGTGCTGCAGCCCTGGAGCAACCCTTTCCCTTGGCACACAGTGTGGCCTCAAGGGGTCCTGGCTCACAATGTCCTCTGCTGGCCTGGGACCTTGCCTGTGGGGACACCAGTGCAGTGCCTGTCCCGGCCTGTGGTGACACTAGTTTGGTTCCCCAGGTTCGCGAGTGGACTGAAGATGAAAGCAGCAACCAAGGTTTGCTGGTGACAGTCCAGAGCCCAGAGGGGAGTCCGCTTGACCCCCCACCACTGCAGTTTGCAACTGGCTGGGGCCACCATGAGAGCAAGAAGCCCATGTTGGTCCTTTTCACGGACGATGGGCGCCGTGGAGCGTTGCTGCCCACAGCTGGCTTCGCAGGTGGGTTCCACACACCTGGCATAACACCTTCAGTGCCAATATCCTTTTCCCAAGGACTGCTCCCTACATGTGGGCTCCTCAAATCCAAACCTCCTTCCCTGGATGCTGGGAGAAGCTCCCTCCTTTCTGGTGTAGCAGGCTCAGGCTTTCTATAGCCTGCTTGCAGATGTGAAACTGGATTTGAGTTTGGCCATGAGACTGAGGTTGTCACCTCCTGGTGGCTCTGTCTGGGCTGGTGACAGGCTGTCACCAGAGGGTTACTGACAAAACCTGTGGGGAGGGGTGGCTGGGGGGGGGCTGCAGTATTTTCTCCTTCCACCCAGGCTCACGCAGTGGCCAATGCTCCTTTCTGACAGATTTAAAGCCTCAGGCTCCCAATCTCCCTGCCAAGATGCCAATGCCCAAGCTGGGCAGATCACGCAGCACACGCTCGCTGGACCGGCTCAAGCCCTGCCAGCTGCATCCCTTGTCTGTGGACTTTGAGGAGATTGGCTGGTCTGGCTGGATCATCTCACCACGGGGGTACAATGCCTTCCACTGCAAAGGCTCCTGCCCCTTCCCTCTGGGAGAGAACATGCGGCCGACAAACCATGCCACGGTGCAGTCCATCATCAATGCCCTGAAGCTGAGTGAGGGTGTCAGCAGCCCCTGCTGTGTGCCTGACAAGCTCTACTCCATCAACCTCCTCTACTTTGATGATGATGAGAATGTGGTCCTCAAGCAGTACGATGACATGGTGGCCGGGAGCTGCGGCTGCCACTGAGGCAGGAGGAGCAGGGGGCTGGAAACACCGCTGCAGTGGGGGCTGCACCCACTCCCTCCAGACCATCAGTGGGGTCTCTGTCCCACAAACCCTTTAAAAGAGACTGGGACAAGCAAAGCAAGGGGGTGTTGGGGCTGCCCTGGATGGTGTCACTCCATGACAGGGCCAGCCCAGGATGGCTCAGGGCCAAGCTCTGATTAAACCAACCCAAACGAGCCCGTGTGAACCAGCAGCCCCATTTTGGGGTGCTCTGTGTGGGGGCATGGGTGTCCCTGCCCATGCAGAGGCTCCAGCAGGCTGTACTATATGTATATAGCAAGAGCACTAATATATGACAGAAACTGCCTGTACAGTGTCCTGTAAATGTCTGTACATTACTGCATTGCTGTGACTTGTAAAATTAATTCAGAGCAACTATTTAAAAGTGCCATTCTCCAAAGGCTGCCTGTGGACTCTGAACTGCTGCCAGGAACAGGGCAAGCAGACATCTCACAGACAGAGGGAAGGGGGTGCACATGGCAGGATGAAGATCCAGCCACACCAAAGTCTCCAGGGGCAAGGGGACGAGGTTGGTGTGTCCCATTCCTTGAAAGATGAATGATCTCGGGATCCATCAGGCTGCAACTGGGGCTGCAGGGAGGTGAGCAGGTGATGGGGGTGTTTGGGGGAATGTGGTGATGGGGTCTGGGGTGGGACAGGAGTGAGTATAGAGGTGCCTGGAGCTGATGCTGCTGGGGTGGGTAGGTGGTGGCTGTCATGGTTTAACCCCGATGGCAACTAAGCACCATGCAGCCACTGGCCTCTCCCTCCACCCCAGTGGGATGGGGAGGAGAATCAGAAGAAAAGGTAAAACCTGTAATATTTAATAATATTTGTAATGAAAAAGGAGACATGAAAAGGAGTCATAAACATCAAGACAAGACAAGTGATGCCCAGTACCCTGTTGCTCAGCACCCACTGATCTGTGCCCAGCCTGTCTCCTAGCAGCAACCACCCACTGGGAGATCACTGTGTGATCAAGGTTATTCTCACCCTGAATCTAAAATACAGCATTGTACCAGCCACTGGGAAGAAAATTAACTCTATTGCAGCTGAAACCAGGACAGTGGGGTGGGAGAGCTCTGGGGGAAGATGGTTTCAGAGGAAACTGCTGTGCCCAGAGAGAATGTTCCTCATGGGAAGAGAAATGGGGTGGAAACCAGAGCTGCCCAACACTGTGGGGTCAGGTCAGTGCTGGGGAGGTGTACAGAGTGTGGGTGTTGATGTGGGTTACTGGGGAGTGTGTGTAGGTGCTTGTGGTCAGGGCAGGCCCTCACACCTGCTGGCACAGCCCCCTTGCAGTCCAGTTCTCAGTGGGAGTGTGGCTGTCCCTGCCAGTGCACTCAGCTGCTCCAAGACTCTTTCAAGTTTTCCACATCAGAAGCTTAGCCACAGGCTGATAGCAGGAGTCCTCTGACACCTCGGCATCACCAAGCCCAGCTCACAAGTGAGTGAATTGTGCCCAGGCCTGGCTGACACCAGTTTCTTTCCCCTGCTCACCTGGAAGCAGCACCAGCAGCTGTTGGCCCTTCCCCATGCCAACCCTCCCTGCAGCCCGAGGTTTCTCTCTCTGCATCACCCAAGGGAAGGGTGTATCCTTTCAGGAGGCCTGTTGACTGGACACAGTCCTACACTGGAGGGCAAATCCTTCCCCTGTGCCCCTCAGACATGTCCCCCACTGCCTCCCATGATGTGAACACAGGGCAGAGGCAACTGGTGGGTCCTGATCATATGCACATCCCAGCTCCAATTCCAATGCACCCAGGCCCAGGTACCTCATTCCCAAACTAATGGATGGACAGGCTCATCTGCATGCTGAGAGCCCTGTCCTTGCACCAATGGACTTGTAAGGCCTGGGGCGAAGTCCCCTCCTCACCCCAAACGATGAGCACTTTACCGAATCACACACAGTGGCTCCATGACAATGAAGGTTTGGGCCTGGTTTATTAAATGCCTGTTCCTGAGGGTGCTCTGGCTACAAGCTCTGTATGCCTATAGTGCCTGTGGGTCTCATACAGCAGCATCCTGAGCCAGGATTGTGCCCCAAACTCCAGAGCAGTGGGAAGTAGAGCGGATTTGGCTGGAAGGGTGCATGGCTGTAGCCTTTCTACTGGGCCTTCACCCAAATCCCCACACTGGACTAGGCCTGGGCTGCTTGGCTGGGAGCGAGTCACGGGTTCCTGAGCAGGGGAAGCCTCTGTGTGTGTCCCAGAGGGGAATGGAGCAACACCTGCACATGTCACACTGGGATACCTGTCTCAGACAGGTGATAGTTCAGTCCCAACCTCACTCCCTGTCATGCCAGGGGGTCTCTTGCCTCAGCCCATGGCAGACAAACATCCTGCCCTGGCCGTACAACTCCCGAGCCGCCTCTGTGGGACAGCAGTGTCTGGCGTGTAGCAGTGAGAGAGGTCCCAGCTGGAAGCAGTCCCTGTGCTACAGCAGCGCCACTGCTGTGACTCTGTTGTGAGTCACTGTTGTGACTCTTCCCATAGCTCGGAGCCTCCTTGGGGGACAGGACCTACTGTGAGGATGGCCAGGGCAGGGGATGTCTGTGGGGTGGGGAGTCTGCGGTCAGCGGTAATAGTGGGGGTCAGCTCTCCAGCACTCTGAGAACTTCCGCAGGACTCGCTCCTTCAAGCGGATCCTCCTGGAAAGCTGAAGTGACTGGCTCATCTCATGGGCCTTCAGCTTGGCATAGTAGTCAGAAAATTTGTTGTAGAGGATGGAAATGGGCATTCCATTGAGGATGATGCCAAAGGAGATGCAGACAAATGCCACCATCCTGCCGAGTATTGTGTCAGGCACAGTGTCTCCGTAGCCCACAGTGGAGAGGCTGACCTGTGCAGGGACAGAAAAGGATAAAATTCTAGAGGAACAAGCCCAGCCGACCCTGGCTGGTGCTCGAACTCACTCCCTCCCACCCCTCTGTGGAGCCACCTGTTCTCTGTGACCAGTGCCAGACCCTGATGGCAGCCAGCTGAGCTGTCCCTTCTCCAGAGCCTGCACAGCCAGGGCTCCACTGTCCAGGCTGTGTCCAGCAGACCTGGAGAGCCAAAGGAAAGGGATGGTTGAGCCCCAGCAGCACAGATCAGAGGCCAGATCATGCTCCCTCACTGCTTTGTGTGTGTCTCTTCAAAGGCAGCTGGACATCTCCAAGCTGAGCCTTCCCCAGCAGTCAGTGTCTGCTGGAGCTTCCTTCCCCCTCAGAGCTGTGGCTCCAGAGCTTCCTGGCTGTGAGCTGTCTGATCCCAGACAAACAAAGCTTCCTGGCTCCTCCCTCCAGGGGAAACAGAGGCACTGCCTGGGAATGAACCATGCTTAGTGCATGAGGAGCAGGGCTATGGGGACAGGGTGAGAGCTGAGGCCAGAGAGGTTTGGGCTTGGCAGGGAGCTCTGCTCCCTGGGACAGGATTGGCCTGGGATGTTGAAATGCTTGAGCCTGGTGATATTGCTGAGTGATTTTGCCCTTCCTCAAGGAGGGATAAATTTGAAGCAGATAGCCTTTGGTGGCCTAAGGGGATTATAAGAACAGAAGTGATCTGTGGGATCATTTCATCTGTAAATCAAAATGCCCTCATAACCCATGGCTCTCAAGTGCTTTAGCTGCTCCCCATCTCAGAGGTAATCCCAGGTTTATTACAGTGCTCAGCTCTGCAGAGCTGTCATCTTCTGGCACAAGCACAGCAGCAAACAGGCAGCACACCCCAGTCTGTGTCCACTCTCATGACATGAGCTGAGGCACAGTGTGACTGTGTGTGCCACATGCAGCCCTGGGTGACCCATCTCAGACCCACAAGCTCTTGTGCCTCTTGAGGTCAGAAGGGCTGCAATGCTGCCCAGGCCACAGGCTGTGCAGGGTGGCAATCCTCATGCCCTCAGGCTGCATCCACTCAACACTTGGGTCCCATGACAGATAAAGCTGAGTTACATCCCCCTTGTTCAACTCAGGCCTGGAGGTTCCCAAGCCACTACCTCTGTCCCACCATCCCATCCCAGCACCAGCTTTTGAGCCTCTGAGGTCTGTCCAAACCTCTGATTTCTTTTCTCAGAGCATGCAGGGCTACGGGTTTCCCATCGTTACTGAGCTGGTGGGAAGGAAGGTGCCTTCCTGCCTCCTGGCCTGCAGCAGTGGTGAATTTCCTGAGCAGCCCCTGGGGCAGCCCCTAACACATAGCCTCCCCCACCCCACTCTGGAAGAAGCTGTTCACACCTTACCGCTGCCCACCACCATGCGCAGGGGATACTGGTGAAGTCAGTGCCGGGGACATCATGTTCCACTGAGTGTATGAGAGCAGAGAAGGTGAAGACCCCCATGGCAATGAAGAGGAGAAGGCAGCAAACCTGCTGGTAGCACTGGCGCATAGTGAAGCTGAAGGCCCGGAGGCCGGTGGAGTGACGCGCCAGCTTGAGGATGCGAAAGATCCTCATGAGCTTGATTAGCTTGAGGACTTTGCCCAGCTTGCTCACATTCTCCACCTTGTGCAGCTCCTCATGGTACTGCATGTCTCCATCGTCCATATTTTCAAAGAGGATCTGGATGTAGAAGGGCAGGATGGCCACCAGATCGATAGCATTAAATGCTGCCCGCAGAAAGTTCTTGAAGCTGGAGGAGGATATGAGCCGCATGAGGTATTCAGATGTGAAGAAGATGGCACAGATCATCTCCATCTGCTCCATCCACATTTTTCCTGTCTTGTTTTTCATCTCCTCCACTGTGCTTAGTGTCATGCCCACAATGGAGATAAGCACAAAGAAGCTCGACATGACAGCAATAATCTTGGCTGGGACAGAAGAGTACGGGTTCTCAATGAGGTTCCAGACCATCTTCCGAAACCGACCCAGAAATTTGCCATCAAACTGTGCCCCTGACTCCAGGGGCTCCAGTTCTGCCTCCAGCTCCTTCTCTATTTTCAGGTACTCACTGAGTTCATCTCGCTTTTCCTCGAACAGGATCCGGCAGCAGCGTTGAGAGTATTTCAGATGGATTCCCCAGTACTCAATTTCCTCCACAAAGTTACTGGGGCACATTTCATCCATCACCCACAGGACCCCACTGCGGTAGAAGTGGAAGATGTAGTGGAAAATTGAAGGATCTCTATCAAAGAAGTACTCATTCTTCTGCACCAAGTAGTCATCACAGAGCTGCAGCTTCTTCACAGGGTCTGTATAGAGGGCCAGCTTCCCAAGCCGGGTGATGGGATACTGGGCCAGTACTTTGTAAGCTATCTGGAACAATTTGCCACCCACATTAATGTTGAGCAGGTACTTGTTCCTTTGGATGGGAATCTGGCTCTTCTCATCATTACCATCTGCCACGTTCTGCATGGAGTTCCATTGCCTTACCAGGCTGTCCTGTGCAAATGGGATATAGGATTCCTCTTCCTCTGGGGTCCGGCAGCGGCCCCGGTGATCCCCTATCTTCAGGCTGGCTGAGAGACTTGCGCGCCTGATCCACTGCTGCCTCATGCTGCCCAGCCTTCCCAAGCAATGCCTCCAGTTATGGGCCGCAGGACAGCAGTTCTGGCTTCATGTGAATGCTCCCACTGGGCACACGCTGACTGGGATGAGTGCTGTGAGCTCAGGGCAGTGGAGTGGCTGCCCACTGACACACAGCTGTGGCCACGTGGCACCTGCCGGGGTCCAAAAGCCGATTGCTGATCAGATTGGGGTTTGCATCGCAGTAGTCGGAGGCGGCCAAGTGCCTGCTCCTTAAGACACTAATGAGATTGAGGCACTAGTCCTTTATGTAAGGAACTATTTCTAGCTCTGCACTTCTTTCCCTTACTTTGTTCTTTGTGCTGTTTGCATTTTTTGTTCTTTTATGCTGTTTGCATTTTGCTGCAAGCTGTTTCCTGGAAGGACATCCATGACAGCAAACTGGAAACAGCATAAACTTGCCTCAATTTACCCTCTGTTGGTGGGACAGGAAGGTGCAGACATGCAGGATTTGTACTGGCTTTATACCCCCACACCAGATGCTGCTCTTGGCACCAACCCTTTGTTAAAGGCTAATGCAGCTGCCCCAGCTGTCAGCTGTCACAGCCAGGGAAGGGAGATGGTCATGACCTCTCAGCTCACCCCTCAAGTTCCACAGTGCACATTTAGAGGGGATGAGGTGAAGGAACCATCTCCACCTCCACACAGTGTCCAAGAAGATCCCCGGAGGGATAGGCTGCCCCTGTGCCCCTGCCCTGTGCCATCATACTAGCCTTCAGTCCCATGACTCACCCAGTCAGGGGCAGGAACAGGGAACAGGACACTGGAAATGCAAGTGGGCAGTTAAACTTCCTCTGAACTACTGGAACTGAAAAGGAGGAAATAATCCTTTGGATTTCCAGGTAAAAGAGGAACCAAAATTAAACATGCTAATCTTTGAGATCTTATCCTGGAATACGATCCTACTTCAACATGCAAAACAGCACACTGATCTCCATGAACTGGTCTAATTAAATACAGAGACGTGGAGCACGAAGATGCTCCTGGCCTGAGAAGCAGCTCAGGCCCCACTACAACTGAAGTCTCTGAGACTGGGAATTAGTACAACAAAAACACTTCTAGCACTGAACAGAGAAAGGGAAATTGCTGTCAGAAACATAGCCCCAAGTTTTGGCACAAGATCCATTAAACGTGTTTCTTTCAACCCTGAGGCACTCAGCTCAGGGAACAGAAAGCAAAACCTGCAATGTTTTGTGTTTTCCCCAGGGCCTCGCTCTGCCTTGTTCTCTACCACAGAACAGCCGGGCTCAGCTTGGCAGCTGCAGCTCAGAGTATGATCTGGGACCAGCTTGTGACAGCTGACCTCGGCCACCAGCACCTCAACTGGCCCCAGCTCAGCCCTGTCCTGCTGGGACTTCTAGAGCCCTTCCCACCCTGCAGTGCTCCCTCTTTGTGCTCTGCTCTGGCAAAGGGACAAGTTCAGGTATTTTTTTCATCTTGCTTTTGGCTGAGCTCCCCACTTTTCCCCGGTACTGTGGCGTCTGTTCTTCCTGTCCCCACCCTCTCTGTTTGCTTTGCTCCTGTATTTAATTTTCTCTGCTACAGCTGGTGTGTGCTGGAGTTGCATCTCTCCCAGGCAGGCACAGCAGCACTGGCTTCCCCATAGTGCCCCACATCAGCCCGCCCACCCCAAGTCCTCTTTCCAGCATGTGACAATCCAAAGGTGATACAGCCTCTGGCCTCCCAAATACAGAATCCATGCACATATCCAGGAAAAATAAAAACTCCAGAACTTGGTAATTTCACATTCTTTATTCTCCTGCATCAGTCACCACAGCTATCTCTGCCTGTCCCTATGGAAACAAAAGGTTGTGTGTATCCTTGCAAATGACTCCTTGGTACTAAAAATAGCGGCCCTGGAATAACTCAGGACTCCATACCACATATAGAAGTTTCCCCTGTGGGGTACGGCAGCACTCACATGCTATCCAGAAGTGGAAGACTCTTACTCCAAGGCTGATGACTGGTGTCTGCTTGGCAAGCCAAGTTCCCACTTTCAAGGCACAGAGGTCAGCAGCCAAGGCAGCAGCTTGGTGCACTTATTGAAGACTTGTGAGATGCACATGGCCAACGCTGAATCAGAGGCACTGGACATTAATCTGTCCCTGCATGGTCAGTTCTGAGAGGTGCACAGCACTGAGTCCTTTGGCTGGGGTTCCACATGCTACACAGACAGTGTCTGACCCAAGACGTGATTTATTTCCAGGGACACCTCCACTAGACCAAGATGCTCACAGACTGGTCCCAGGGATGGGGCAATCACAGCTGCTCTGGGTAACCTGTGCCAGGGCCTCGTCATAAAACCATCATGTCCTATCTAAGCCCACCCTCTGTCAGCTTGTACCTGATGCCCCTTGTCTTTACAGGCCTTGCTGAAAAGCACCTCTCTGTCTTTCTTAAAATCCCCCTTTAGACATGGACAAGACACAACAAGGCTCCCCAGAGCCATTTCTTCTCCAGGGTTTGCCCTAACAAAGGTTCAGGACCTTGCACTTGATCTTACCAAACTCCATGAGGTTCCTATGGGCCTGAAGGTCCCTCTGGATGATACCACCCTTCCCCAGCTGCACTCCTCAGCCTGGTCTCTTCCTCAGACTGGCTGAAGGTCCACTTGATCCCACTCTACACACTACTGATGAAAACACAGAATAGCACCGGTCCTAGTACAGACCCTCAAGGGACACCATTCATGTCAAAACATACATGAGTTTTCAGGAGACACCATTAAGAGTGTTAAAAGGAGCCCCATGCCACATTCAGCACTGGGGTGGGCAGAGCAGGTCTGCCAAGGGTGGAGATATTTGTGGAAGGGAGTGTGAGAGGAGCTGCTGGCCCAGGGCTGAGAAGCTCCTTGCCCCACGTGGGCTTGGGTGACAGCACAGCAAAGTCAGAGCAACTGTTACCCCCATGGTGGCACTGTTGGTAAAAGCCTCCCTGGCACAGGACTGAGCAGCATCAAACAGTTGTGCAAACATGGAGTATTTGTCTGATCTATGCAGCTAGTGAGTGCCTGTGGAAAGAGATGAGAAAGCTCCTGTTCCCTGACAAAATCCAGGGGGAAGAATGGGGCAGATGAAAATAGGCTCTTGGCTGTAAGTGGAAGGAGACAGTTAAACAGCACCTGGCATTTGAAGGAGAAAAACACCTTTGCGTTGGAGGCCACACTGGTGGGCATCAGCAGTAACGACTGTCATGCAGAACAATGAAGACATTTCCACCACCTTTGGGAGGGCAGATATCACAGCGCCAGGGAAGGCCCTGTGTTATTTCTGGAGCCAGGGTAGTCCTACAATCTAAGACCCATTTACAAAGGGAGCATCCTCTTGGTATTCCAGTGTAACAACCCAGATTTGGGAGCTGATGTCCAATTCAGTTAGGCTCTGTGGTAAGCAGGAGACAGACCAGGCTAGTCCCACTTTATCACCTTGGGATAAGGATCCCTGTTGTAAAGCCAGAAAAACACCTGGTTATTGACAGTTCTTTGGGAAGAAATATAGTTTAACTTCAATTTATGCAAAGTGGAGGAAAAAATCCTGCACCAGAAGATCAGTATCTCAGCAGGACTGCTCTATGTCATTGACAGAAGGGAGGAAAGGGGAGAGTTCTACTGCTGCAGGGCAGACTGAAACCCCATGCACCTGGTTGGCAAGCATCAGGAAAGCTGGGAAAACCTACCCCCACAGGGGAAAGCTCTAGAAGCCAGAAACAAAGAGCAAGAAGGAATTTTTCCCTCAGGCACATAAAGCACATGGGATGCAAAACACTTACCCTTCAGGGCAAAGAGCTTTTCTGGGTCTTGTCAGGCATCAGCTGTTCCCTGGACTCTTTTACAAGACTGAAGGTGTCAGATACGCATTTTGCTTTGGAAAGACCCCACACAGCAACAGAACCTGCAGCTACCAGGATGATCAGGAGCTCTGGAGAAGAGAGTGTATAAGCAGAGACCCACTCACTGCCCTGGTCTTGGGACAGGGCTCTCCTGCTCAACACCATGAGCCAACAGCCAGAGATGAGCAGTGTCCCTCGAGGGCAAGGGACAGACAGAGAGGAGCTGAGCTAGTGCCAGATTGCAGGCAAAGGCCTTTCCAAGGACAAAACACACTCAAGGCAGAGCAATAATTAAGCTGTGGTGTCAGGCCTCCCTTAGCCCTCCCAGCCCAGCAAAAGCAGCTACTGATACAGGTCTGGAACTGACCCCACCAAGACACTCAATTTATAATTCAAGGTAGGTAGGTCCAAGACCATGTGCAGCACTCTTGAATCTCACATACCTGCAACAATCAAGATCCATGTGTAACCTTGACTTTCTGATGGCACAGAGACCTCAGGCTGAGGTGTAGCTGAAGGCTCTGTGAAAAAAGAGAAACAAGTCCATGAGGCTTCCAACTCACCATGGTCAGAACTCAAAGCAGTCTCCAATCCACACCTGGCTGAGTTGCCAGCTCACCTCAAGAGCACCAAGAGGCCTTTTTCAATTTACGCAAAACCTTATCAGCCGCTACTGTGATTAACCCACACTGGAGGAAAAAAAGTCCTACTGGAAATGTATAACAGGGAAAGGTGGGAAATTTCCCAGCTGGAGCTGGAACTGCAGCAACCCAGACTGTCCTTGTGGCACTGAGAAGCCAAAGGTACAACCAAAATGCAGCTCTTCACGTCACTTACCAACTGAACAGGTGCAGGCATCAAACCCAAACCCCATCTCTCACACCTGCAGTAATCCCCCTCCTCTCTATACCCTTGGAAACCCACGGGAGAGGGAAGCCAGAAGGGCCCTCCCAAGCATCTCAGACAGCCAGTGGGTCTGACAAAGGATGCTCCTGAGCCGAGAAGCTCTGGTACTGACAGTACTGGGGTGCAGACACAAGCCCAAACAGTGTCTGCAGCTTCTGGCCAGCCCTGATGGGCTCATCCTCTTCCTTTCAGCCTCTCCATTCCCCAGAGATCAGAGAAGCTCGGGAGGTGGACAGATTCCACTTTCTTCTCGAAGCAGCTGCTGGGAATTGCATGTTCTGGAAGAAGGAAGGAAGGAAGTACTTCAAAGGCCCTTCCCGAGGGAGCCTTGGGGATCGTCATCGCCGTCCCCACCACAGGAGGCTGAAGGCGCGGGTCCCCTATAGCGCATCCTCCACTCAGTGACCCGCGGTGACCGCAGCTGCCCCAGATCGGCCAGAGACGGCGGGGAATAAAGGCTTCGGCCCGGCTTGCCTCCCCCGCCCGCACCCCGAGGCCCCGTACCTGCGGGCGGCACCGCCGAGCTCCTCGGCGGGGTCACTGCGGGGCCGCTGGGACTAGGCTCCGCCGTGGTCGCGGTTCCGCAGCCCCACTCATCCCCGCCGTCCTCACAGTCGGGGTGGCCGTCGCAGAGCCAGTCCCGAGGGAAGCAGAGGGCGCCGGGCGCGCACTGGAATTGTTCCGGGCGGCAGCGGGACGGGGCGGCTGTGAGGGACGGGCCCGTGAGGGGAGGCCGGGAGCGCCCCCGCGCCCCACAGCAAGGGGACCCCGCGCGCGGGGCGCACGAGGGCTCCGGCCAATGAGAACGAAGGGCGTTGCGCGGGGAACCAATGGGCACCGGCCGCCCGGCCGCTCCCCTAGCTCACCGTTGCCTGGCGGGAGCGGCAGCAGCGGCAGCAGCAGCGGCAGCAGCAGCATCGGGAGCCCCGGCAGCAGCAGTCGCGGCCCAGCCATACCGCGGGCCCGCACCGGAGGAACTGGCGGGGGCTGCCGCGCCGCTACAAACGCAGAGCGCACAGGAAAGGCGCCTGCGCGCGCCCTTGAGGAAGCCCCGGTCACCTCCCGCGCGCTTCGGGGCGGGGCCTCGGGGCGGTGTCACGTAACCGGGGCGGGGCCTCGGGGCGGTGTCACGTAACCGGGGCGGGGCCCCGGGGCGGTGTCACG
>JAGMWU010000031.1:1255836-1278039 GCA_018697195.1 Certhia americana
CAGAGCTGGAGCCACCCCATCAGAGCTGCTCTGAAACCACCTGTGCCCATCATACAGACTCAGCTCACTCCCTGCTCACAAGTAGGGCTCATCCTTAGAAATTTCCCACTTGCTAAGTGGTGGTCCTGGTGTCACTGGTTTCTTCCCCGTTGTTGTTATTGCAGTGCCTGAACTGGGGTAGAGAAAGGAGGAGAGAGAAGACACTTTAGCAACTCTGGAAATCACACTTGAATTTAATCAGAAGTCCAGGCTGAAAAGTAGTGCTGGAGGTGTTTGTTAACCAGAGTCCCAGAATAGTTTAGATTGAGTGGCACCTTAAAACCCACCTCATTCTAGGCCCTACCATGGGCAGGGACACCTTCCACTATCCCAGGGTGCTCCAAACCCTTTCCAGCTTTGAAAACTTCCAGGGATGGGACAGCCGCAGCTGCTCTGGGAAACCTGTCAGGGCCTCTCCACCCTCACAGCCAACAGTTTCCTCCCAAAATCCCATCCAGCCCTGCCCTCTGGCAGTGAAAGCCATTCCCTGTGTCCTGTTCCTCCATCCCTGGTCCCCAGTCCCTCTCCAGCTGTCCTGGAGCCCCTTTAGGCTCTGCCAGGGGCTCTGAGCTCTCTCTGGAGCCTTCTCTTCTCCAGGTAAACCCCCCCAGCTCTCCCAACCTGGCTCTAGAGCAGAGGAGCTTCCTTTGGACTCGTTGTAACAGGTTCTTTCTTGGTGGCCCCAAATGCTCCAGGTGGAGTCTCACCAAAGTAGAATGAATGAACTTCCTCCCACCTCACTTATTTGCATGTAAATATAGACCCAAATAATCAGTTCCACATCCTTCTGCCAATCTGGCTAACTCCCCACTGCCGCTGAGCGCGTTCTGTGTTCCTGGTACAAATCCGGAACAGGGCTGACCCCGCTCCGCGGCGGCAGCGGCGCAGCACCGCCCGAGTCAGACCTACCTGCCGGCCTGCGCCCCCGCGGGTAGGGTTCTCCGCGCCACCGCCACCACCACGGGCGGCAGCGACTCCCGGCGCCCGTCCCGGCTGCAGTAGTAGTTATCGGCGAGTTTGTGGCTGGGGCCCACCGGGAGCCGCGGCGGCGGCTGGGTCCTAAGCAGAGAACAACCCGAGCGTCAACGGCGGGGCCGGGGTGGGGGAGACTCAGCGCCCCGCCCGCCACCCGGCCCGGCCCGGCCCTGGCACCTCTTAGCGATCTCCTCGTAGCGCAGCTGCAGCTTCGCCTGGAGGTCCCGCTGGAAAGCAAGGCCAGAGCAGCTCAGGCGGGGCTGCCTTCCTGCGCCGGAGGCTCTGCGGAGCCGGAGGCGCAGCGCAGCGTCCCGCGGGGAACAGGAGCCACGAGCGCGGAGTTGTTCTTACCCCCGCCAGGAAGTTGCGGAGCCGCTGGATTAGACGAGTTGCCGTCGCCATCTTGGCTGTAGTGAAGGGCAGGGGCGCGGGGGGCGCCGGGAGAGCGCGCGCGGAACGCTGGGTCTCGCGAGACTTGGAGCTATATAAGGTGACGCGGGAGGGCGTTACTCCTTTCAGCGCTCCGTAGCCGCCATGGACACGAGCCGCGTGCAACCCATCAAACTGGCTAGGGTGGGTATGGGGGCCGGAGGGGTGGGCTGGGCTGCGCCGCGGCTCCGTGCTGACCCTCCCCTCTGTCCCTGCAGGTCACCAAGGTGCTGGGCCGGACCGGCTCTCAGGGGCAGTGCACTCAGGTGAGCGAGCGGGCCGGGCGGACGCGATGTCGCGGGCCGGGCCCGGCCAGGCTGACATGGTCCCGCCCCGCAGGTGCGCGTGGAGTTCATGGACGACACAAGCCGTTCCATCATCCGCAACGTCAAGGGCCCGGTGCGTGAGGGCGACGTTCTCACCCTGCTGGAGTCGGAGCGCGAGGCCCGGCGGCTGCGCTGAGCGGGACCCGGGCCGCCCCTGCTGCCGGATCGGCCATCGGGGCATGGAGCCTGGCGCAGCTCGCTCGGCCGTGGAGCGTGGGTGGGGAAGAGCAATGGCTGTGTCACTGCAATAAAGGGTTTTTCCAGTAGCCCCTTGCCCGGGTTTCACTCATGGAGCGCCGCTTGGCAGCTCTGGTTTGTCTCAAACGTGGGCACTTACCACTTTCCTCCAGTTCAGCAGCAACATGCGCTGCTTGTTACTGGGGTTACACATAGTGTCTTCGTTGTAATATCACTGTGTTGTTGCATCTTTACTGACCTGTCACAACACAAATGATTTTGTTTTGATTAAGGCAGTAGCCTTAATCCTGACTCCCTGGTAAGTGATTTTCTGTATGTGAAGATGAAGTGGCACTGGAAACTTACTGGACCTCAGTGGAATTAAATCTCAAGTTGAAAGTCAAGCTTGGTGCCAGCTTGCAAAGCAACAGCATGCTGCTTCTATCTTTTCTCAGTAAACCGCTCAGTGAATGCTGCCATAAATACACCTATTTGCTGTCCTTTTGGCAGTCACCCACAGAGAGCAAGTGCTTGTCACTCCTATAATTTACTGACTCCTCTGTATCTGGTTTTTCCTTCCACCACAAAATCAATTAGCAAGATGTGTAGTTTTGGGATATGCATAAATCTAAAGCAGGGCTGAAAAGTTTAGAATGAATCATAAGACTGCTGGTTCAAGGGCAGAACTTTAAGGACTGGTGGGGTTTTTTTATCTTCTTATAGAGTGGTCCAGGTTTTTGGTGTGTTTGGGCAGTCAGATCTGCAGCCTCTCATGTATGGTCTCTGATGGGAGTGCTTTTGTCTACAGTGTCCTGAGCTTCACTGAGGGCAGTTCAGTGGCAAGTGTGACCGAGGATTTGGTGTCCTAAAGCTAAGCAGAGCACATGTGCAAAGTGTTGAACTAGAGCTGGCAATGAGGATTGTCCTGTTGTAGGGCTGACGTTAAGAGTGTTTGTGGGATTTGTCCTTTCTGCCAGTGATAGTTGTGCCCTGGGCAGCTCATGGGCAACATGAGGTGAGGAGTTTGTGCCATGGAGAAATTACATCAAGCAACAGCCCTGTGTTCATGCTGTTGCTTTATGTAATTTGTGATTCTTTGGGAGTTTCAGAGAATTAGCACAAGGCTGTGCTCCCTGGCTTGTGTGATGCAGCAGAGCTCAGAACTGGTGGTGTGTGCCAGAAATCCTCTGAGTTCAGTTCTGTGGCTGCTGTTCATTCTCTCAGTTTCATCAGTGACTCAAGAGTGTTTGCTCTGGCTGCTGCCGGCCTGGAGTGCTGACAAAGAGTGGCTTAGAGAGCTGTATCCCTTCTGGAATATCCCTGTGGGGTTAGGATGGTCCCTGTCTGTCACAGTTATTTATGAACAGAAACATCAGACTCCAAGTAAGTTCATCAGAAGGCTGAAAAGAGGAATCTATTAACAAAATGGAGCACCTTATATAAGGTAGTTCACTAAGTAAAAGTGATTGGTGAATGGGAACACCATCTTCCCTATTAACCATTGGTTAAGTAAAAGAATATAGTCTATGTTATGGAAAACAATGAAAAAACACCACCTGTTTTTTGAGAAAAGATATTTTTTAGAGAATATTTGTATATAGTTTTCCTTGGGAAAGTGAGCTTTCCCTAGGAAAGAAAGGATCCTGACAGGCCTTCAGCTATGGAGTTTCAAAGACAGAATTGTCAGCCCCACACCTGTTTACATGAGAAGGGAGGCAATTTGCATCCTCAGACTTGGTCTGGTGATTGTCCTTTAATAATGCATTACAATATCACCATAGAGAACCAGGGGCAATGCAGGGCTGCAGCTGGTCCTGCATCCATCTTAGTCCTGCAGAATGAAATGGGCAAAGACACCACTGCAGCTACCTGGAACACCTGAGCAGGAAGAAAACCAGACTGAGAGACATAGCCAGTGCATAAACTTGCAGTGAATGACTTGGAATGTGGGGTCACCTGCTCAGGTCGGAGGCTGTGCCAGGCTGTGCCTCTGCTGCAGCTCTTTCAGGGTTTGTTGTGAGCCAGACAAGAAGGCAGAGACTGCAGATGTCACTAATATTTCAAAATAGCTTTAAATTTTATTTATATCTTAAAAATAAACATCAGTATTAAAATACCAGTAAACAGAGTAGTGTATTAGGGGGTGGCAGTGAGCGCTGCATATTAACTCCAGTGCAAAGCTGAGACCGAATTTCTGGGGAGGGTTGTGGGATTCCCCAGCTCAGAGCAGTTCAGGCAGGGGCAGAAGTGGTGAGACTGGGCCAAGGAGCAGGAATGGGGGGCACAACACATTACCTTTGTGAAGGGCTCAGAGCAAAGCTGCCTTCCCATGCAAAACCCTTTTTCCTCCTGGTCTTTGTCCTTACCCTGTTCCCACCCATGGTGCTACACACTTGCACAGACACTTGTTTTCTGACATACGTGTTCCCTTTGCAGGCTCCACCTGTGTGCTCTGAGCTCTTCAGGCCCATGTGTTTTTCCTAGTGCTGTCCTCAGCTGCTCTCCTCCCTTTTGGGATGGAAAGTGGGCAGAGAGGGACTCGGCTGTAGGCTCTGTCTGTCTGCAGAGTCTGTGGGACTGGCTAACTGGGGAAATACTTAGGAGGTAATTGGTCTCTCTTCCTTATCAAATAGGCAGACTTAGTCCTCAAATGCATCCTTGGCCCTCAGCCCCTTTTGTCAGTTGCAGCCCAAACTGCTCAGAGGTTTTGCTCCCATTGAGCAAATCAAATCCCAAGTGATTTCACATTGAACTTCATCCTTTGGCCAAGCAATGTAAATTTTTTTGCTTTGTATGCATATGCTAGAAAAGAGAAAAAAAAAATCAGATTTCAGCCTGGAAAGGAAATGCCAGGAAAGAAGGGCAAGTATTTGAGTTTGGAAATGCTCCCAGCCCTCGTCCAAGGCAGCATTCCCTCTCCCATTGCTATACAGGATCTGCCTGCAAAGCATCACGTCTCCGCTGGGGCCAGGACTCTCCTGGCTCCATGTCACTGGCACTGCTGCCTTCTCAGAGCCGCCAGAGAGCACAAACCAGGTGCTCTTTCTACTGGGTTGGTTCTCTGCTGTTCCTCCTTGCTGAGGGCTTGGAGGTGGCACAGCTCTGGTGGTCGTGGCAGGGAGCAGAGGGGATGGGGTGGCTTCTGCTCCCTGCATGTCTCATCCAGAGGTCACTTGGCTCCGGTCCCTTGGTGGTGAGGTGGCCGTGTGTGGGCTGCATCTAGTGGAGCAGATGGGCGAGGGAGGCCCAGGGATGGTGCTTGTGATGGCACTAAAGCTGCAGAGAGCGGTTTGGCACAGAGGGGTAGGTGAGGGAATTTGAATCACAGCCTAGTGCTGATGGTGGCCCCTGGCTGGATCTCGAGGTCACTCTAATTTGGTTTCTTTGGACTCACAGGACTCTTTGTGGTTGTCAGTGAAGTCTCCTGCTGGAAAGAGAGTAGTGACCAGAGACCCCTCCAGTACCTCCTGGTCAGGGCCAGCAGGGCTGTTCTGAGCACGTGGCACCTGAAATGCTCTGCTCTTGCTCCTGCAGCCTCTTCCTGGAGACACTCGTCTGTGTCCCGGCCCTTTCCCCTCCCATGGTGAGTGGTGCAGTACTCACAGGTGCCTTTGCCTTCGAGCTGTTGAGGTGGTCGTGAAGGAGTGCAGCGATGTCACTGTGACCAGCCTCCAGTGCAATGGCAACAGCATTGTTACCATCCTAGTAAGTAAGAGAGAGCATGCAGAAAGGGGTTTGGGGACAAGACATGGTGTGGGCTGCCCAGGCCCAGTGGCAGAACCTTACACTGTCCTCGATGGAGATGTTGCAGGTGGGCTGAGCCAGCAGCAGCTTCACAGTTTCCATGCGGCCATGCTCGCAGGCACACATCAGTGCAGTCGAGCCCTCCTCATCCTGCAGGTTCACATCAGCCCCGCAGGCAAGCAGGGCTTCCACCATCTCCTGCCGGCCATGGCTGACAGCCAACATCAGCGCTGTCTGGCCAGCCTGCAAGGAAGGGACACTGCCAGGCCACCCCTGTCCCCACTGTGCTTCCCACTTGTCCCCACACCACACGCCCACTGCTGAGACAGCCCTGCTGCCAGGCAGGAGGAGCTTCTAAGGTGATACTCTCCCTCTGCACCAATACCTCCAGGTTTTGGAGCCACTGTCCTGCCCTTGGAAGATCTGAGCATGGCTCTGGCATCTGGGGGTGGGAAGGTCAAGATGTGGTGGCCCTCAGACCATACCAACCTGGCTGGCCTTAGCATTGACGTTGCCCATGCTGAAGAGCTTCCTGACCACATTCATGTCCTCCTCCTGCTCAACGGCCGCCAGTGCTGCCAGCATGAGGGCGGTGTACCCAGCTTTGTTCTGGTGGTCCACGTTACAGATCCCTGCAGGGGTGGGCAGAGGGGGCTCAGGATATGGCAGGGCTGGTGGGAGACGTGGACCAAGCCATGTGCCTGGCTCCCCCTCACAATCCTGCCCAGGGTGCTGTGAGCCATCCCATAGGCACAGAACTGGTGATGGATCTCCCCGATGAAATCTAGGCTCCCAAATGGGCTGGGGTGACTTATGACCCCCACACCTATGAACAGACACAGCCCACGGCAGCTCTCCTTGTCCCTCTGCTGCCAGTGCCTTCCCCTGTGATGAGAGGGCCATGACATGACCTGGGGTACAGCAGGATGGTTGCCAGGGGATGTTTCTGGGGCTGGGGGTCACTAACCCGTATCCAGCAGCAGCCACACGATGTGGAAGTTGGAGTGAGAGACACTGTAGTGCAGGGCTGTGTTGCCATTCCCGTCTGCCAGGTTCACCACGTGGGCCAGGAGAGCTGGTGAGACCTCAGCAAATGCCAGGAGGTGGTTTGCAACCATGTCAGGGATGGACGACTTTTGGCTGGACAGACGGAACCACTCCTGAAGGACCAGGCTGCTGCTGGCGAGCTGTAGGCACAGAGGGGCTGAGCTCCCCATAGCCTCTGCATGGCCTCGCACTCTGGCACCCCGCCACTGCTGCCAGCCCAGGTGGCAGGGAGCAGAACCCCTGCTCCAGAGGGGGTGGGTGAAGGCAGGATCCTGAACTGCCCAAACCCATGCTGGGCATGGCCTGAGCTGAGTCCACATGGATTTTGGGTTTCTGGGACAAACCCTGGAGCAAAGGGCTGTATTTTGGGGGAAGGTGCTGAGCCAGGCTTTGCTGAGTAGAGCCAGCTCTGGGGGATGTCAGCAGGGGCTGGGCAAACCCAGTGCTCCACTCACCACCTCTTTGCTCTTGGAAGCACCAGGGTGGCCTAGGTGGGTCTTGACAATGAGGCAGGCCTCCCTCATCCTGGGGCTCAGCTCAAACCTGTGGAGAGCATGAGGATGTCTGCAGTGTGGGGCCACATCACCCCACCAAACTTATGAGCTCCCCAGTGCCTGTAACTCTCCACAAGGTCCCCAGAGTGAACCTCCAGCCCGGTGGCTGAACCCTAGCTGCTTCAGCCTCTGCAAACTGCCATAGAACAGAACCTTATATGGATGTGCTTGAGCACGATTCACCCATTCTTAGGCCACATTTTTTCCTTTTGTTGAAAAATGCTATTAAAGACTGTTGTCTTTTTTGTCCCTCTCTCAACTATCTTCTGCATCAAAGAGGCATCTGGGGCCTCTCATCCTTTCCTTAGCAGACCCAAGAAACTGGAAGGATTGTTTCCTGATGAATGGTCTCTGCGGGAGTTGAATGGGTTTTTCCCACTGGTGGCACTGAAACTGGGGCAGATGCCCTGAGCTGGTGGGCCCAGTGCCATGGCTCCCAGCTGTGCAGGGCCAGGGAGCAGGGAGCCTTCTCCATTGACACTTACTTTTCTTTCACCTCGGGGGACTCCAGCAGGATCATGTCAGCCCCCTTGCACTCCAGTCTGGGCTCACACGTGCCTTCCCCACCCTCCTCCTCTGAGGTTTCGGTGTCTCCCTCCTCTGAACTGTTGGAGCTGTTGACTGAAGCCTTCTCAGAGGAGCTGTTGCCTTCTTCCTCCTCCTCACTGGATGTGCTCTCATACCTGCACAGAGGGAGGATGCACAGTGGAAATGCAGCACCAGTTTGGCCCCCTTCAGGCCCTGCCACTGGCCCCAGCTCAGGACAGGGATGCAGGGGACCAGGAGTGGCTCATGGGGGTGGCAGGAGCCCCTCAGCACATACTCCCCGTTCAGCACGCCCACAAACTGCAGGCTCTTCTTGCTGCCCTTTGCCTCACTCCGAGGAGGACCATCCCGCTTCTTCATGATGGACTTCAAGGCTCCTACAGGGCAAGAGATGGATGTCAAGGGTGAGTGAGCAAGAATCACAGAATTTTAGAATCATGGAATGGTCAGGGTTAGAGGAGACCTTAAAGATCATTTCATTTCAACTCCACTGCCATGGTCAGGGACATCTACTAGACCAGGTTGCTCAGAGCTCCATCCAACCTAGCCTTAAACACTTCCAGGGATGGGGCATCCACAACTTCTCTAGATAATGCGTGTCAGGGAATCACCTCTTCACTGTAAAGAATCTTTCCTAATATCTAATCTAAACATACTGTCATTTTGAAACCACTCCCCCTTGTCCTGTCACTACATGTTTTTGTAAAGTCTTACCCTGGGGCTAGCCAAGCACCCTACTAGACCCCTGGGAAGGCATGGAAGGGACATGGGCAACTGCTGGAGCACAGGCAGCATTGGCCCTGCAAGCATTGTCCCCGACAAGGCCATGCTCTTCCTTCCTGCAGGAACATTCCAAATCAGACCCTGGCATCATCCCTGGTGGCACTCACTGGCTGCAGGGCTTGGGGCAGCTCCGCTGTCCTGTGCTGGGGATGGGTCCTGGTTGCTGTGTGTCATCTCCAGCACAGCTGGCCCAGAGTCTTGGCTGTCTGGGCACATCCCCCCTCTTGCTCCTGTGCCTGGTGATGAGGGGCTGCTCAGGCCATCACCCAGGCCAGGCTCCATCATCTTGCCCATGCCAGGCACCGTCTTGTCTCCTGCCAGGACAATGCTGTCCACATCTGTCTGGCTGCCCTTGTCATTGCAGTTGGCAGCTGAATCAGGTCCAACTGCCACATCCCGCCCATCGGGGCGGCAGCCCACGGCGATGCAGGAGGTCGGGGGGCAGCATTCCACTCCTGCCTCCGCTGTCTTTGGGGGGTCACCAGCTGCCCGGCTCTGTGTCACTACCACAGCCTCCACCAGTGCCTCGGCCACTTGAGGCTTGGCCATCACCTCCTTGTCCACCTGCCCACGGGGTCGGCGAGCGCACACCTCCAGCCGCAGCTCCTCCAGCTCCCGTGTGGCCTCCTGCAGGTGCCCCTCCATCAGGGTGATCACCTCTTTCTGGTGCCCCACTGTCTGCTGCAGCAGCTCCAGCTCCCGCTCTGTCTCACTGGCCAGCCCCAGCGAGGACTCCAGCACCCAGACAGCCACATCCTTGTGTCCCCGTGTGTCACCGTCTGCCCCATGTGCTGTGGGCACATCCCCACTCTCCTGCTGCGACCGGTAGTAGAAGACAGCATCTGTCATGGCCCGGTCTTCACCCACTGCCACAGAGCGGCATGGCCTCTCAGCCACCCTAGGGCTCTTGCCTGGCAAAGCCCTGATGTGCCGCTCTGGCACAGCCAGCTTCTCTGTCAGCTTCCTCAGCTCTGCAATTTTGCTTGTTCGCCCCTTCACTGGCTCTGCTTCGCTCTCTGGCCCTGTGTGGGGTGCCTCCTCACCCCCTGCCTCACAGCCAGAAGGGTGATACAATGCCTCGCCAGGCTCTGCCGACAGCTTCTCCAGCAACTTTGCCTTTTCCCTCTTCAACTCACAGATCTGCATCTCCAGGAGTGGGATTGTTTTCACCTGCTCCTCCAGGTCCCGGAGCTGCCGCAGGGCTGCAGCCATCTGCTCCCGCACATGCTGCAGTGGGGCTGTGCTGAGTCCCGCGGCTGGAGTGCTGCGTCCCGAGCTGCCAGGGCTCACCTGGCCCCATCCCACCTGGCCCTCGGTGCCCACTGGCACCCAGTGGGGTGGCTGGCCCAGGGGACCTGGCAGGCTGCTGTGGGAAGGACCACCAATATCCTGCAAACGGCCCTGCTCCTGCTCCAGCCTCCTGCTCGTCTCCAGCAAGGTCTTCTCCACCCGAGAGTTTGGCACGAGGCACTTGCGGGTGGGAGGTGGGAGCAGCCGTACTCGTGGCGGTGAGATGGGGTGGGAGGTTAGCTTGCTCGCAGGCTCCAGGGGTGCTCGGCCATGTGGGGACAGCAGCAGCGCAGTCCTGCCTTCCTCGCTGGCTGTGGAGGTGAGGGACTCGGTGGAGGTCCAGGTGCTGGTGTGGCTGCTGGGGCTGCGCAGGGTGCTGGGTGGTGGACGGGACCCTTTCACCCTGCGAGGCAGTGACACTTTCTTGAGTGTTTGGCCACTTTCAATATCATCAACATATTTCAGGAAATCAAGGTCTAGCAGGAAGCCATAAGGGGTTTCCACAGAATACAAGCTCTTCTCTCCATCATCCTGGTCCCGGTACAAGAATGGGCCCCCAAGATCTGTAAGAGGAGCAAGGACAGTTAGGCAGGAACCTGGTGGAGACAGGATGGCTTTTCCAACTGGGTTACACCAGAATTTACAGCCTGCAGGTCCCTCTCCTCCATGATGTGTGATGTGTCTGTCTCCAGCACCCTTGGTGCCATAGGGTATCACAGGGCACCCAGTCCATGTCAGGGTTGGTGCTGGAGTGAGGAACTCCATTGGGATGGGATGGGACGCTCACCATTGCCACCCCCCTTGGACTCCTTCTGCTGTCACTACCTGGTGACAACCCTGGTCTCTTTACCTGGAAGGTTCTGGTTCAAGGGTGCTGGCTGAGCCATCTTCTTCCTGGAATGCCGCTGATCAGAGGAATATCAACCTGCAACAATGAGAACCATGTCCAGCCAAACCCTGTGACCCCAGGGCTGGTGAGCCCCAGGCAGCAACACAGCCCTGACCCCAACCCCCGAAGAGCCCTGTGGCTGCCCCCTGCCATCTGCCAGGTCCCCCTGCCTTCCCCAGCCCAGGGCTGACACTGGAGCCAGTGGCCAGGTGAGTGCGATGCTGCCTGTGGGGCTGGGATTGTTTGTACATTTAAGGAATACTCCACGGCTCATCCCATCAGCTGGGATGGCCATGCTGCCAGCTCCGAGGGTTGGAGCTTGGCCATATAGTGAGAGCAGGGCAAGAAAAAAAAAGAGGCTGAGACCTGTATAGGTGCAATACTCAGTGTGAAGTTTGCTTTGGATAAAGGGATGCTTTGGCAAAGCCATGTGACTGCAGGGAGCTGTCAGCAGCTGTCAGTGCTGGGTGTGATGCCCATTCTAACTACCCAGGATGTCCCACAAGGCCTCAGGGGTGTCCTGAGGGGCCAATGACCCCCAGGAGGGACCTGATTGCTTTTCTCTGTCCATAATATGGGATAAGGCAGAGGGGAATGAAATGAGAGCCTGGTTTTCCCAGAAGCCAGGCATGGACACACTGCAGGAGAGCCAATAAGGATACGGCTGTGCTCCAGAAGTGAGCTCATGCCTGGGGGTGCCACCAGCTGTGAGCACTTAGCTGGGTGGGACTTGCTGCAACATCTGGCAGCATCTTGATGCTGGGGCCCAGGTGTGAAGTGCTCCTGGCAGGAGCAGGATGGGACAACAGCACCTTGGGAGCACCTATTGCTGCTGTGCATGGCATCAGGGTTCTGATGGCTCTGCCCATGGGGCAGAGGTGGCCATGGGGCTGAGCAGCTGCTGGTGGGAAAGGCATTTGGCACTGGGCTATTTTCAGAAGAAAGCAGGGGAGGAGGAATGCCACAGAGGAATAGTGGTTTGGGCACAGCCCTCAGGGAAGCTGAGGCTCAGCGCTGCCCAGGGAATGGTACAGGATCTGGCCTTGGCTGCACAGAAACACCCACATCCGCCCCTCATGCCGATGTTGTGGCCTCTCCCCAGCCCCAGTGCTGCAGCTGTGAGCCCTCAGCTTGCCTGACCCCGTGGAGCCAGCAGAGCAGCTGTGGCAGTGCCAGGACAGGCTTGGGCTGGACACCACGGCAGCCTCCCACCCCCAGCCCACTGCACAGCATTGGGGGCTGAGTCCAACTGGGCAGAGATAAAACACTTCCCACTAGTTACCAGGACGGATTCTGGGGCTCTCCCACTGCTCTGCCAACCCATCCACAGCTGATGCACATCCCAAATTCCACCTCCCCTGGAATCATCCCACCTTCAAGTGGGCACCCATTCCACCTTCCCTGGGAACATCCTGGCTCCATGGGCATCCACCATTCCCAAGCTGCTGGTTTCATGCCCAAGAGGGTCCATACATCCCCCACCTCATCTAATCCCTCCCACCCTAGGAAGAGTTTGCCTTCCTCCTCTGCATGGTCTTTGCTGCAGGTAATTAAACAGTGCTGGGGCCAGGACAAACTTCCTTCTGGGCTCCACACAAGCTATAAATCAAAGAGGAAGAGAGAGCAACAGGAGCCAGAGCCAGCGGGTGTGTTTCCTCAGGGGGGAAGTGACCGGCAGCTCCCTTCCGCCACTGGGACTCGGTATTGTCCTGCCTGGGGACAGGAAAAGCCTCCTCTGCTGAGGCCTGGAGACCTCCCACAACACTCCAGCAGCAAAAGTGCCCTTTGCACCGGCACTGCACTGGTATCTCCTCCACTGAGCTGGGGACAGGCTGCTCATCACCTGCCACCTCCTATGGCCCATTCAGCCAACATCAGCAGCTGCATCCTGTCTGTGGGGGACATCCTCCCACTGCTTCCGGACCCCATTTCTTTTGGTCTGACAGGATGGGCTGGACCAGGGCAGGAGTTTCTGTCTTCACCCAGCTCCAGAAAAGGTGACGGGACCTGCCACCTCCCAATGATGTCCAAGTGGCCCCAGGGAACCCATGATCTTAAAACCCCTCTGCAAGGTGAAAACACCTCCCAGGCTCCTTAGGCTGTGCAAACTGTCCCCGGGCTGGAGAAAAGGTATGGGACTGGTTTGGACAAGTGGGGGCAGATGGTCCCAGTATGCAGCAGTTTGAGTCCCCACACCCATGGCCCAGCCACTGTCAGCACCAGCCAGACCTGGCTGCCAAAACCATAGCGCCACTCAGGCAGCCACCCTCCACCTGGGCTGAAGTCTTGCTGTGGCCTATTGTACCAGCCACTTTGGTGCCAAAGGCTGATTTTCTGCAGCTCCAGTTGCTCTCTTGGGCACTGGTGCAGGTTGCTGAAGGGGCTGGGGGGAGCCCTTACTTGATTCCAGCTCCTTTTGGAAGCAATGAAAGTGTTGTTTCTAGCACTGGTGTTTCAACAGAAAAGCAGGATGGTACAAGCAAAGGACTGGGAGGGAAGCTTGGCAGAGAGGGGAAGAGGAGGAGGATGTTGGATGTGCAGGCACCCAACCACCTGTGTGGAGGCAAGGCTATGCTTTGCCCTGGGCTCACACCTCTATTTTCCCTTCATGCTGTTGTACCAATGTCAGCACAGGAAACTTGGGGCCAAAACTAGAGCTGCTCTGCTCGATTACAATAAGAAGACATGTCATGGATGAGGGAGGCTGGGCATCTTGGCACAGCCCATGTACCACCCAGTCCTCATGCCCCAGCCCCAGCTGCAGGCAGCACCTTGAGACCCCTGGACTCAATTTCCCCTTGGGGTTCCCAAGCTCTCGGACTAGCAGAGGAGAGGGCCGGGGGAGCTGTTCCTAAAGCTCGAGACCTTTGGGCCCTTTCCCTCCCCAGGGACACAGCTGTAGCAGCCCTCAGCCTGGTTCAACCACCTGCTGAAGTGAAGCCCAAGCTGCTCCACTGGCAGGGAAGGGGCTGGACACAGGGAGGGTTGTGACTCCCTGGCTCTCCTCCTGAGCCAAAATCCTGAGGTCATGAGGAATGTGAGAAGAACAGAGTCCAGAGCAGCCCTGGCCAGCGCAACTTGATTTATCTCAGTCAGGCATGCTTCCCTCGTAGCTGCACAGGCGATAAGCCCTGAAACTTGGAACTGAGGCTGTTCCAAAGTTAAAGGGAAACCACTGAGCAAGCACAGAGCTTCTTCCACTGCCAGCAATCTGCCAGGATTTGGGCTCCTTGCATACAGCCAGCTGTCACACGTGCTTGTCACCTGCAGTGCTACCTAACAGCACTGTGCTTGGGTGCAGCAGGAGGTACCCAGGGCTCACGACACCTCCCTGTCCATGTCCCCTGCCGCAGGGGCTGTACAGGAGGCCCTCTGCCTATTTGCAGAGGTCACCTTAGCCATGCTGTCTATGCTGGAGCAGCTCCTGGAGGAGCTGGATCCAGGTGGGTGGGTGCACAGCACTGACCCAGGGAGAGAAAGGGAAATGCTTCGATCATCTCAACAGCCTGTTTTCAGGGTTGGACTGAAATTTCTGGAGTTGATGTCATTGATGGCATGGTTGGCTGGGAGGCCAAAGGGGCTGCCCAGACTGCATCTGCTCCAGCCCCTCAGGGACCTCCTTGAGCTCACACACAACAGGTGTAGAGTCCACACACAGACTTACCCACGTGGAGATCAGCTCTTCCAGTCCACTCACACCAACAGCGCTATAGGCTCCCTACAGCTTCACTAGACAACATCTTTCCTTTCCTTGCACCCTCACCAGAGCTGCCCAGCAGCACCTTTCACCAACACCTTCTGATTCCCTCGGGGCTGCTGACAACACATCAGCATGGATGGCCTGGGCTTGTCCTGCTGTGAGGAGGGGCTCACTAAATTTACACTCGGGGAACCCAGGTACAGCCGGGATACACGCACAGCACAGCACACAACCCCATGGTGGGTTCTCCATATGCATGCAGGAACACCCCTGTGCCCTTCAGCACCCCAGAGGGGCCTGCAGTAGCCTGGGGTGCCATGTCCCACCACCCGGGGAACCCACAGCACACCCAGCTCGAAGAGGTCCCCAGAACCCCAAGGAGTCCCCAGAACTTTCAGCCCTGCAATTCCCCAGCTCCCTGGGAGTCCACCAGCATCCCCAACCTTAGGGGTTCCCGGCACCCCTGCGGGATGCCCAGCGCTCCAGCAGCACATTCCAGGCCCCAGCCCAGGGGACTCCGGGGACCTCCCGCCGCCCTCCGCCGGAGAGGGATACTTCCAGCGCGGCCCCGGCCCCGCTCCCCTCCCGCTCCCGCCGCCGAGGCCTCTCGGGGGAGCCCCTGGGGCGGCGGACACCGGGGCCGCCCCGTCCCGCCGCGTCTGCGGGGGCTCCTCGGGGGCGACGGGCGGCGGCGGATGCGGGGCCCTTAGGGGGCCGCCACCGGAACGAGTCCCCGCCCCGCCACCGCCAGGCCCGCCCGTCCCGTCCCGTCCCGCCCGGTCCCCTCCGTCCCTCACCGTGCCGCCGGGCTCCTGGGCTGCAGCCGGGACACAGCCCCAGGCCCGGGACTCTCGGGCTGCGCCGCGGGGCCGGGCAGCGCTGCCCGCCGCAGCCCCGGGCCGAGGGCGGGCGGGAGCGGGAGCGGCCGGGGCGGGGCGGGGGCGGGCGGGGACCGGCCCCGGGCCCGACGGGACGGGTACCGCCCCCGGCTGCTTGGCCCGCCGCGTCCCCGCTAGCTCCCTCTCCGCGTGGGGATAGGATATCGCTGTCCCCGTGGCCGCCCGGGGTGGGATGTGCCCCGCTTCTGTCACCTGAGGGGAGGGGTGTCCCCTACCCTTGTCACCCCTAGCTCCCCTGTCCTGATTACCCTGGGGATGGGGTACGCCGACTACAGTCACACTGGGGATGGGATTCTCCCTAACGTGTCCACATCGGGGATGGTCACCCTGCAGAAAGGGGTGCCCTGCACCCTTTCACATCCAATCCCCTGCCCACATCACCTCGATGATGGGGTACCCTGTGCCCTGAGCTCAGCCCCGCTGCTGGCCGGGGCCCGGCGGGTGGCTGGGGTCCAGCTCCCCACACCACCGTGTTCCCCTGAGTACAGCCGCCCCTCGCACATCTTGCCCTCGTCCCACCCATGGCCGGGAGCGGTGTGCCTCTGGTCCTGGCTGGGCTCCCCAGGCCTGGCCCCGCTGGGTTCCTGGCAGCCCTCCCTGTCCCAGCAGCGGCTGTTTGTCTCCTTTTCTTGCCAGCTTTCTTCCCCGCCTGCTTCCCGTGCTGGTCGCCGAGCAGCGAGCTCTGGGTTCTCCCCCCCATCCTGTAAGGACCTCGGCCATTCCTTGCCTTAGAGCTTGCCCTCACTAACTTCAGACCCTTTCAGCGCTGAAACCCTCAGCAACGATATTTGCTTCTTTTTCTTTCCTTTTCAGCTCTGAACTTCACGGGTTTTTTTCCATATCTGGCTCTTCTGTAACACTACTCAAGGGAAGAGCAGGAGAAACAAGATGTGCTTCCCGACGTCCCTCCCAGCTGCTGGCAGACAGTTTGGGGACTTCCTGGGAAAGGGTTTGCATCCGGATGGAAGTACATTAATAGCTCTAATGAATCTACCTCCACTGACAGACCTCATCTCTCTCCAGTCCATTTGCATACTTGGCCTCCCCAGCATCCTGTGGTAATGAACTTGATGATTTCACACCCTCCATCTGTCTCCAAAGCAGTTCTGGAGTAGCACTGCTCTTGCTGATTCACTGACTGCTTGGAGAAGAAATTGCTTGGGTCCTCTGCACGGTGCAGCTTTACCTTCTCTGTCCAGGTCAGCAAAGGTGAGTCCAGGATGATGAGCCAAATCTCAGCAGTGCTGCAAAGCTGATATTCTTGGCTCAGAGTTCCATGATGGGCCCACATCCAGGTCCCTCACTCCTGCTTTTGGACATCCAACAAAAATGTCTCCCACCTCCAGGCAGCAATTCCAAATCCCTGCAAAGGGGGAAAAAACACACAAAGGAGGAGTTGAGGAAACATGAGCTTGGGAAAGTGATGTCACTGCAGCCCTGTGGGTGCCAGACCCTGACATGACTGCTGCCATCCCAGCACGGGGGCTGAGCTGTGGAAGAGTGGGAAGATTACAAACCACCCAAAGAAATACAGCCCTGGGGCTGCATGAATGTGGTGCTGGATCACAAAACTGTGGCAGCTGAGAGATATTTCCAGGATGAGACTCAGCAGCAGCCTTTGAACAAGAGGGATTGCATTGTTTCCTGCAGGGATCAGACTCCTCTGGCTTCAAGTTCTGGTCACTGAGAAGAATCAAACCCAAGGGACAGCCCTTGTTTCTAATAGTCATTGTTTTCTGCAGAAACTATGTGGGACTCAAATAAGAGATCTTGGCCTGAGAACTCGCCTGGGCTGGTTGGTGTTCACACCCTGTGTAAATCCCATCTGCATCCAGGAGCAGATCACATGGAGCAAAGTGCTTCTGAAGCCTTGACTGGTGACAGTGCAGTAGCTTCACCCCATACCACAGACGCCAAGCCAGGACTGGTCTGAGCTGTGACACCTGCCTGCTGGGCTGGTGGTGCCCAGCAAGTGTAGCTGAAACGAGCCTTGGAGGCAAATGGCAGCAGCTGCGCAAGGTCTGGGTTAACCAGTGTAGCTGTGAGGTTGTGGGCGTTGGGACTGGTGCTTGTGTGGGTGAAAGATACACAGATGCTCAGTCTGGGAAATGTTACAGGTAAGGATGAGGGAATTCCACAGTATGGGACCAAGCTCTTGTATTCAGCATCTCTCTCATAACCCTGCATGGAGGGATGGGGAGGGCTAGCCAGGCCTGTGTTCCTCTTGCAGGGGCAGTTCTGCCAAAAACTCTCCGTGGTTTCCTGGTGGTGGAGTGTTTTCATTCAGCTGTCTGGGATTCTGCTGATTTTCATGGCATAATTTTTGGGTCTGTCACAGTTGTTCCTTCATGATGGTCATTGAAATCAACCCTGATCCTTGTAAGAGTGTCCATCTGAACAAAAAGCTCCAGGAGCTGATGAGTTTTCATAGAATCAGATCGATTAGAAACCTTTTTTTTTGGTCCAGAAGAAGGTCTCAAAAAGTTACTTTTCCTGTGAATCCAAATCTTTTTCCAGGATCCAGTCCCTACTGGGACTGTGAACGTGATCGTGCCTCTCTTCCCTTCAGGGCAGTAGGAAATGTGTGTGCCTGTGTGCATGTGATGTGACTAACACCAGCACAGCTGGGTGATTCTCCACAGTGTGCTGGGAACAGAGACCCAGGAGCTGGAGGTGACTGCAGACTGACAGAACAGGCTGCATCCCTGTCCCTCTGCACACAGCACAGGAATTGGGTGGTGTTGGTGCATGGGAAAACACACAAAGCTTGTCCAGGCTTTTGGTGGGCTACGAACAGGCATTTGCTGTCATTCTGTGTCATTCAGATGGCTCCTGGATGGAGAAACCCTGAGAAATGCTGCTGGGAAAGGGCTGAAGCCCCATGTGTTGCAGCATTTCCCATTCCACTTGCTGCAGCTCTGGATGACTCTGTTTGTTCCCCGGGTAGTGGGATCCTGACTCCTGGGCACCCTGGTCTCCTCCATGGGCAGCACGATCATGCAGCCCTGAGCATCTTGGTCCTTTCTGAGGCAGTGGACAGTCCTAGGTGTCCAGACTGGCCAGTGGTAGCCCATGGGAGGGAGGAGCAGTGAGTGCTCAGGGTATACACTTGGGAAACAGATGATCAGATGTGTTCCAGCCATCTCCTTCCTGGCTTCCTGAGTTCATGTCTGCTTGCTCCAGCTCCACCAAGCCTGCCTGAGCTTGGCTCCTGGCTCCACCACCCCCTTCATGGCCCCCTGAACAAACTGGCCGGGCTGGACATGGCATGGGACCAGAGGCAAAAGCTGTGAGGCTCTGTCTGGCCCAGTCCCCGTAGGAAAGGGTGTTAATGTCAGAAACATTCCAGCCTAGCATGCTGCCCCCCCCACAGGCACAGCGTCCCTGCCCAGCCACCCCAGCAGGATGTCCTTGTTTTCTGCCTGCAGGTTTGGGAGTGAACAGAAAGCTTGTTTCCTCTCATTACCTCTCTGCTCAGATCCTTCCTCCCTGAGATGCTGCAGCAAAACAAAAAGCCAAGAAGGAAGCTGGAGCCACTTTCCCAGCTGTGTGGGACCTAGGGAAGGGTCCCCGATGAGCTGTGGGTACAATCATGGTGTTCAGACCCAGCTGAGCTGGCAGGGAAGGGGCTTGCATGGAGGCTGAAGTCACTGGGGGAAGCCAAACCCTGACAGCAGGACAACCACCACACAGACTCCTTGTCAAAAGCCTCCTGCCTTGCCATTTCCCACCACCCATCACCTTCTGGAGACTCCCTTGAACCCTGGTTAGGGCTATGCTGTGGCACCTGCATCAAACACAGACCACCCTCAATTACACCCTCTTCCTGGGGACCTCCTGCTCCATGCCACCTCCTGCTATGTTCCACTAAGACATGTGACACAGTGCATCCTCTTGTCCCCAGCACAGCCCTGCAAAACCAACCCTGGTCCAGGTGCAGAGTGCCCTTGTCCTCTGTCCCCCAACCCGTGTCCTCTCTGATCTAGCCGGCCACAGGTGACATTTTGTGTCTGTGTGGCACAGCAGGTGTGGGCTTTTATCTCGGGCGATCCTTGATGTGCTTGGCACAACACTTGGCTAGCCTGGGGAAGGCCAGGACAGCTCTTTTTGTGGCTGCAATTGCAGCTCAGCCTTATCAGTGCAGAGGGAAATGCCGTGCGGGCTTTCCACAGCTGGGGTTTGCTTTGGCCACGGGCCAGCCCTGCCGGCAGCACCAGGGGGACCTGCCCCAACGGCCGGCATGTCCTGCTGTTATGTGGCCCTAAACACACCCCAACGGTCAGTGAGACCCATTAGTGGGGTGCCCCCGTGTCTGGAACATTCCTGTACTGGGATCATGCTGTGTATGGAGGATTTGCAGCTTGGGTTGCCTTGAAAATCTGTGATCTTGGCTGAAACACTACACTCCTTCAAAATGGCCGTTTTCCTTTAGGGTCTCTGGGCCCTCGTGTCCTCCAGGCTGTAAAATGGGTTTTGAAAATAGGTGCCCTAACTGATTGTCCCCAAAAGGGGTGACTCCTGGAAAAGGGGACACCTGCCCCTGTGAATTCCTGTGATCTTGGTCCTGCAGTAGGGTGGGGTCCCAGCTGCAGCCCTGTCCTCTGGGGAAATGCCCTTGCTCAGGGACAGCAGCCCTGAGATCCCCAGTCCCTAGTGGTAGGCAGGGACACTGCCCTGAGTGGGGACAAGGATGTCGGCATCACCCACTGATTTCCAGCTCGACCCTTCACCCTGGAGAGCTGGATGGGGCTGGCTGTATGCCGTGAGCACAAACTAGCCCCCAAATCCCTTCTGCTTCTGTGCGCTCTGCCCCCTAGCACCCAGCAAAGATGCCAGCTCTTAGGTGAAAGAGGGAATTTCCTGCCTCTCTACCCTGCAGTTTTTCCTTGGGGAGTTATTTTCAGCTGCTTTCAGGTCTCCACTCCTCCTGCCCCAGCTTCACTCCCCCCGCCGCAGAGCCCTCGGGCTGACGGTGTTTGACTCCCTTTTGACATTTCCAGCGGAATCGGGAAAGGCCACTCGTGTCCGCACACAGAGCGCCCTTCTCAGGCCGGCGCCCCGCGGCCGGCAGGTTCCCGGCTGCCGGCGACCTGGCCAGGGCTGGGGTGACACAGCGGGACCTTCCCGACGGGAATGGCACAGATCTGTCATTGAGAAGAGCAGAAAAGCCCCTCTGTGCCGCCGCCCGAAGCGGCACATCTGCTGGCGGCTGACAATCGTGCCTTTGAGCTGGCAGCTGTGGAGCGGGGCCAACAAGAGAGGCTTCCCCTCTGCCCGCCTCCGGGACGGGTCGGAGCCTGAATCCTCCTCCGGGCAGCACTTCTGCAATTGCTTTCTGCTATCGGATCTCCACTGGGAGCTTCCTGCTCCATCTGCAGGACAGGAACACACTCCCCAAGAGTGGATCCATCACCACCACTTCCAGAAGCTTCCTGCTGCCAGACTGTCCAGGAGCCCCACTGTGTCTGACCCACTACCCCGGGTGCCAGCGTCCAGCTGGTTCGCTCTTTGCCAGCGGGCAGAGAGATGCTGGAAAGTGTCCGATCTGCGGCAGTTTTTTTCTTGCAGATGCTGCACAGTGTAGGTGGTATAGTGTAGGTGGTACTTCTGAGCCCACCTACACTGTGGGGACTGGGACAGCCCCATGGGGAACAGCCAGGCATGTGGAACCTGCATCTTCTCCCTCGAGGAAGAAAAGAAGAGGAACAGCGTGATTCGGCCCCCCATCTACTGGACATGCAGCAGGGAGCACCTGCAGCACTACTGGCACCTGGAGACATCTGGGGCACTGTGGGTGGCAGAAGTGCTGTGCCGGCCCTCTGGCACTGCTCCAGACACGTCTCATCTGAGAGGACAGACACCTGAAATACGGGACAGTTGTTAATGATTCAGTGTGTGTTTGAGGGGTGAAACACAGGCCCTGAGTGTCGAGGTCGAGCAGGGTGTGGGGTGAGTGCAGAAGGAAGCGACCCTCCAGATAGATGAGGATTCCAGGAGGTGGTGAGCCAAAGCCCGGCCGAGCACCTGGGCGGTGGCTGGTGCAGCCCATCGAGCTCTGAACAGGAAGGTGATGCCGCAGGGTGGCCAAAGGACCACAAGGACCCACCGGGCGGAGGGGAGTGGAGGCAGTGGTCGCTGGGGTAGGGAGCAGGGCACCACGACACGGCTGGGGGTGGGGAACAGCGGGAACAAGTGCCAGGCTCGCTGGTGTGGTGGGCAGCAGGTCGGGGTCTGCCCAGCGTGAACCTCTGGGGTTGGGTCTGGGGGAACTTCGGGAGCAAGTCACATCTGCCTGCGGGAACAGCCGTGATGGGGTTGACAAGATGGTGGGGTGGCAAGGTGAGGCACTGGCAGGACGATGACGATAGAGTGATGGGGTGGGGGGTGACAGGGTGGCCATGACCCCGAGCTCTCAGTTCCAACACTACACTCCCGAAGCCCAGTTCGAGTCCCCTCCCAGCCCCGTCCCAGCCCCATCTCCAACCCCGTCCCAGCCCCGTCCCAGCCCCGTCCCAGCCCCGTCCCAGCCCCGTCCCAGCACCGTCCCAGACCCTTCCCAGCCCCGTCCCAGACCCTTCCCAGCCCCGTCCCAGCCCCGTCCCAGCCCTGTCCCAGCCCCGTCCCAGCCCTGTCCCAGCCGCGTTCCCTCGTGCATGCCCCCCTCCGACCGGCAGGGGGCGCTGCCGCCCGGGGAACCGGGTGATGGGCCTGCGATGGGTTTAGGTGATGGGCTTAGGGGGGTGAGTTTAGGGATGGGTTTAGGTGATGGGCTCAGGGGGTGAGTTTAGGGATGGGTTTAGGTGAT
>JAGMWU010000031.1:1278139-1339379 GCA_018697195.1 Certhia americana
CCCCGTCCCAGACCCTTCCCAGCCCCGTCCCAGCCCCGTCCCAGCCCTGTCCCAGCCCCGTCCCAGCCCTGTCCCAGCCGCGTTCCCTCGTGCATGCCCCCCTCCGACCGGCAGGGGGCGCTGCCGCCCGGGGAACCGGGTGATGGGCCTGCGATGGGTTTAGGTGATGGGCTCAGGGGGTGAGTTTAGGGATGGGTTTAGGTGATGGGCTTAGGGGGTGAGTTTAGGGATGGGTTTAGGTGATGGGCTTAGGGGGGTGAGTTTAGGGTGTGTGTTTAGGACGTGGGTTTAAGGAGTGGGTTTAGGGAGTGCATTTAGGGGATGGGTTTAGAAGTTTGGTGCTGGGGCTAGTGGGTATCCAGGGCAGGTGCCTGAGATGTGGGCATTGGCTGGGGGCAGGATGCAGCAAAGCTTTGGGGAGGTGGGGGCAAGAGTTGATGGACAAGAGCCCACATGGCCCAGGTCAGCACAAAGGTTTTTTCTCTCCCCTCCTAACCTATGCAGCCCCTCAATGGCTGCTCCCAAACACCTGCCTTGGCTTGGGATGACATGGAGAGATGGAGTCATGGGAGGAGAGAACAGAAGGCCTCTGTTGCGGGTCTCACTCAAGTCCTCCTCTGTGCTGTTCAGGCAGGCAAACAGCCCCCCTGCGACCCTCCCAAGACCCCACACAGGAGAAGAGCATCTTGTTCCCACTGGTGATGGCCACAACAGGCACATCCAAGGGCCCTGGAGATGCTCCACCACCTAAAACTCCTTCAGCAGACCAACTGCAGCTCTAGAGATCTAATGGTGCCTTTTTTGATGGTTCACTGCCATGTTGTTTTCTTCCCAGAGCAGCACTGAGGATGGCTGAGGACAAGGACATGCTGAAGTCCTGGTGGAAAGTGAAGCTAGAGCAGCCTGAGCTCTTCCTTGGGGTGCAGGAGGCCTTAGCCATCAATCATTCAGTGCTGTGAATTTTTAATGTGCAAAAATCTCTTTAAGTGAGGAGTCAAGTGCAGAGTGAGGCTGATGATTAATTCAGGGAGTGGCACAGGAAGATGAGTGCTGGCCTGGCCACAACAGGCGAGGGGTCCCACTGCTTGGGACTGGCCACTAACCAAGTCAGGGTGGTGGGGAAGGGATGGAGCTCCTAAGGGCTGGTGTCACAAGGTTATCAGTCAGCGATGCCACAGTGACAGTTTCCAATGTCCACCCAGGACATTGCTGATACAGCCCTAGAGGATTTGCGCACACTTCTGTTAGAACATTTGGGAGGATTATGAAGTTGGAAACTGCTCAGAGTGGGGTCTCCCTGCTTGGATGGTGCTGTTGGTGGTGTTGGAGGCTCAGGGCTGTGGCAGCCCCTCCACATCAGTGTCCCCTTGGAGTCCCCACCCTATTTCCAGTCTGCAGCTGGGTACCAATAAGTGCATAAAAAAGTAATAGAACCATGGACAGCTGGTGGAGGTGTCCAGGTGTCCATGAGGGATGCACTGCACCTCCTCACCACCTTTGTCCCCTTCAATGGGGTGAGAAAACCCCAATCGTCCTACAGTGGCCTCAGGGAAGATGAGCCAAACCAAGGGACCCTTGGAGCAGGAGATAATCAGAGATTGGCACACCAATAGCAGAATTGGGAAAAAGAGCAGTGGACAGGGTTGTCTTGCTCCAGCAGGCACACCTTGTGTGTGTTTTGGTCACAATGCTCACACCCAAGCACAGCACAGCGTGGGCAGGGCTGGTGCAGGCACAAAGCCCTGGCTGTTGAGCACCCGGCAGGTTCAGGCATGACAGGAGATTGAGATGTGTCAAAACTGTCTGAGTCACCCTCTTCTCCGGCTCCTGTGTCCTGCAGCACCCCCAAAGCTTCACTAGACCCTCCCGTTTCAGATGTGGCTGGATTCCAGTAGCATGCAGCTGCCACCTTTCAGAAGTAAACAGAGAAGGTGTTAATGTTTTTATTCCTTTTCAGATCTATTTTACTGAAAACTGCATTTCTCCAACAGTATTTGAGCTACTAGGTTTTAACTTTAAGTATTTGGGGAGCTGGGCTTAGTTTTCCTATGTTAAAAGGCAATTAACTGAGTATGTCTCATTAGAGGTGCAGGGAGGGGATTTGCCCTGTAGGGAGCTCTCTCAGGTGCTTTCAGCTTTCCCGAGGCTGGACATGGAGCAGCAAGGGATTTTCCTAGCATAAGCCACGTCAGTACAGCTGTAGTGCAGGAACATCTGGCCCCGCATGCAGCTCTAGGGGAAAACGACCAAGAAGAGCCATGGAAATGATCAAAGTCATGCGGGGAAGGTCCTCAGCATTCAGGACCTCAGTAAATTTCAGTACAAAGGATTCTGCTCTGCCTTGGCACTGAGGTTTCTGTGGCTGATGCCTCTGTGAACATGGCCTGGGGACAGACTGGAAGAGAGTAGGGAGGGGAGCCTGAGGAAACCTGCTGCTCTGCACAAATGTGAAGAAGTTGAGTGGATTTGCAAGTCCCCAAATTCCACATGCACTTCAGGGGAAGGAGTGTTAATGGAAGGGCTCCGCTTTCGGGAAGGCGAGTTTAAATAATTAAGAGGAATAGTGAGATGGAAATGAATGTGCAGAAGGTTTGGGGCTCCCTGGAAAGAAGCAGAGATGAAAGGAACAGCCTTGCTACAATATTCATAAAGCTCTGAAGGCAGCAGCACGAGTGCCTGGAAGAAGGGTTGTTGCGTTAGTTCCGCTCCTCTGGAGACCCTGTCCGGGCAGCTGGTGCAGGCGTAGGAGGATGTGTTCAGCGTGTTCGGGGGGGAACAGCTCTTGTGGCTCTTTGTGCCATGTGCAGGAGATGCCTTAGTGCTGCCCAGCCCCAGGCAATTGGGGGACTCCTGCCCACCCCCAGATCCTTTGCCTTCCTTATAGATTTAATGAATTCCTTCTCCTCTGTCAGGGATGTGAAACTGGGAAAGTCTGTGCATGAGTGGGTCAAACCCTAAACTGGTTTCATTGGACTAAAATCTGGGACACCAGTGCCTCATGCACTGGTGCTGGTACAGGGTCTTTGTGCTGGGGATGGTGTTGAACATCAGCACTTTGATGCTGGGAGTCAACATTGGGTACTGGGGCTTGTACTGTGGGCTTGTTCTGGGAGTGGCAATGGGTATTGATCCTAAGCCCGGGTACTAGGGATGAGCACTTGGTGTTGGTCCTGGGTGAGGGGTGCTGGTCCTGGGTGTAGTAGTTGCTCTGATGCCTTGTGCTTTCTAAACCCTCGGCAGCATCCTGCTCTCCTGTTGGCCAGACATGACTAGTGCCTGGGGAGCACTGTCCCTCCAAGCAGCCCCCAAAATCCAGGGTCCTCTACAGGCAGCTGTGAGTCCTGGGCAGTCAGGAATGTACCTTGGGAGATGACAGTTGAATTTTAGTATTTTCCACCTTGGACTTTCCAGTAATATGTTGCCAAGAACCAGGTGCATTACGCACATCTGGTGCATCCCTGGTGTCCTGGTGTGAGCTACTTGTCCCACCCCAAGAGAGAAGAGAGGTCTTCAGCCCTGCCCCAGTGGATCCCCCCTTTCTGACACCCCCAAGGGAAGAGCCTCTCCCAAGACCATAGGAACTGATCCCCATATGAGCTTTCTGATATGGACTCTCCTTAGCAGTGGGGAAGTGCTGCAGAAACTCCAGCCCTGGGACTCATGGAAGTCTGTTAAGGATCCAGGAGCGATTCATCAGCAAACAGTAAAAGGAAGGAGGGTGAAGGATGCTGACTCTTTTCTGGGAGCTGGGGCAGGAGGTGATGCTGCTCCTTGGAAGGTTGTGGGAAGCTCACAGAGGCCTCCTTGAGCACAGCCCATTGCTGCCACCCCAGCTGATGACAGTTTTGTGGATTTTCACTGTCCCTAACCAAACCCAGAATTTCCCTGGGCAACATTGACCTAACTCCCAAAATTCACTGATTTCCTGTTCAGACAGAGGGGTAGAAGCTTATGCAAACCACAAAGAGCTGCTCTCCCCTGCATTTCACCTCCCTATGCATTCCCCAGGGAGGGAGATTTGGCAGAGCACAACACAAAGCAGAGATATGAACATCTGGAACATTTCTTAGGTGGAAGAGCCTAATGTGCCTGACCTGCTTGGCTGCTGGTGAGCCCAGAGTTTGGCTCCTGAGGGATTTCCTTTCCCAGCATTGCCATGGGAAACTGCACCCACAAATGGATGCGGGAGTTGCTACTTTTCTCTGTGCTGACCATCCCCTCCATATGGCCCTGGGTCAGATTGGAGTGTGCTACAGCTGTTCCCACCTCCCAGTGCATTGACATATGCTGGATGTGACATAAGTGAGAGCTGTTTTCCAGATGGCTGGTGGCTGGTCATGGTTTTCACTGCACTGTCTTTGTCCCTAAATGCTCAATGTGGCATTTGGGGACATAATTTAGTGGTAAACCTCACAGACCTGGGTTAATGCTTGGACTCAATGATCTTAAAGATCTTTTACAACCTTATTGATTTCTTGGTTTAATGATAAAAGCCCTTAGGAACTGCATGCTTTTCATATGTATCCTTGTCTGGAGTTGCATTATTTCAGAGGAAATCCAAATCAGCTTCTGCCTTTGCTTCCCAGTGGGCCAAGGAGGGTTTTTGCTGGTTTGATGTACCTGCGGACATCTATCACTGTATTAATATGAAGTTTGACACATTTCACAGTGGCCACTGGCTCAGAAAATCTTCCTGGTGGGTGCACATTCACTCCCCACTCACCAGGCTCTGTTCCACACCAGTCTGTTGGCCACTGGCCACCTCACTTCATCTGAAAGGCCTGACAGATTATTTAGTGGCTGCTGCCATCACAGAATCCCATGGAGTTTCTGCAGCAGAGGCTTAGCAGAGCCTGCAGCCTGGCTGTCAGTGGGGATGGGTATGCATCAACCAGCAGCCTGCTAGTGTGGATGCAGCATTCCTCTCTCTCTTCCCAAATCAAGCTTTGCGTCTTGGGTGGTTGTGGGTGGTTCAGGGCAGCAGTGACCTCCTTCACAGAGCAGGATGGAATGCTGTGAGAGGTGGAGGCAGCTGGGCCAGTGGGAGCTGCTGGCCCAGGATAATACAAGGACATGTGAGAAGGACTAAGCTGCCAGCGTCTTGCAGTGTTTTTCAGGGACCAGCAGCAAACTCTGGGCTAAAGGGACTCCTGGGCTCCTACTGGGAGTGACTGGGAATGTGAAGAGAAGGAGGAGAGGAGAGCAAAGCAACTGCCACCCTGGGAGCTGGCAGATTAGTGATACTGGAGAGGCAAAAGGGCTGTGGCATGAAGACAGCCCTGGTTTTCTCCAACCCCTGTAACTGCCCACAGTGTGACTAAGCAGCATCCCCGTGGAGGTGGGTACTAATGAGCCTCAGATGTTGGTGGGGTTCCCAGGCACTTGGGCACCCTCCTCCTGCCGTGACCTAGTGGAGAGGCCATGTGTCTGGCCAAAGGATCAGGGCTGCCCCTGCCTCATCCTGTGTCCCAAATCCCTTGGAAAGGAGTCCCCAGTGACCAAGGGAGCCCTGAGGGTACACTAGGATCCTTCTCCTCCTCCTCCTCAGCAAGGGAGGGGGTGATGCCAGTGGCTCAAGGAGTGTCATGCCAGGGACAGAGGGGCACTGCACCCTTGCACTGTGCTTCAGCTGCCTCACACCAGGGCATGGCCAAGGTGGACACCCCCAAACTCACACTCCTCTCCCCCAAATCTCCCAGCTGGGGACAGGACCTTGTGGAGAATTCCAGGAAGGGGTCCACATACATCTGTGGTATGGATCCCTTTTTCCAGGCAGGGGGTGAGTGGGTCAGGGATCCAGTGCCCCACACCTGGGGGCCATGTTCTTCCTTAACCCCCTGCCAAGGCCAAGCTCTGGGGCTGAGGGTCCTGCCAAAGAGAGAGCCCTGCCAGCTGCCTCCTGCAGATTTCTGTTACCTGCCATGGCATTCCAGGCATCTCACGTGCTGCCAGCAGTCTCTGGCTGGAAACAGCACACTCACAGTCTTCCCCTCCACTCAAACCAGGAGGACAATCCTTCTCCTTGGGTTTATTTTCCTGGATGTTCGGCTGTTGAAGCTGTCTCTTGCCTTCCAGTGAGCTCTGCTCTTTTAACCATGACAGATGTTCCCAGGGGCAAGTCATAAGGAAATCAACATGCAGAACTGAAATACAGTGGAAACAGCCTAAAAGTCCATGGTAATTAAGCAGAGAAATGGTGTCAGTCTATTAATAGAAGTGTCTTGCAGTGGAAATGTTGCACTTGCTCCTCAGCCCTGAGGAGTGTCTGATGCTGGGGGGACCAGCCTTAAACCCCAGTTCTCAACAGGCCTCCTACACTGGAGTGGGCCAGAGGCTGAGCCCTGTGATTTTGGGAGGGGTGACTCCAGGAGCACAGCTGAACTTGAGATGTTTAAGGGGATGTCAGAGCCTTTACCAAAGCTCATATTAGTCTTGGATGATAAAAGCCCTTCATGCTGCTCTGCCACAGCCCCAGCTGATGCTCTGTGCCCCAAGTCGAGATGGAGCCGGCAGTGAAATCTCCAGCCAGACTGCTTGGGCCTTCCCTCCAGGAACTGGGCAGAGCCATGTCTCTATCTTCTGCAGGGCAAGGGGGTCCTTGATGATATGATGCCAATGCCACCATATCCTGGGCCCTGCTGATGTGAGGGTTCCACAGACACTATCCATGCTTGAGCGGCGCTGGCTGGGGGTCTTGACAGTGAGAGGAATGAGGGATGGGGCTGCAAAAGCTGCTTAAAGGATTTGAACTCTTAATCCCCATTACAAATTAATGTCCAAATCCCTGCAGTGGGGGCAAATCCCCCTCCCCAGAAGTTCATTTTTCTTCAAAACAAAAAGAAACATAATCTGTAGTATATAGGACCAGCAGCCCAGGACTGGAGCTGGCCAGGGTCACCCACAGTCCTAGGCCACCCACGGCCAGGCACTGTTTGGGCGCAGCTGCTCTCAGTTCCCTCTGGGTCTTGGGACATTTTCTTCCTAGCTGGCTGTTTCAAAGCATGGGAACACAGCTTGGGCTCTCAACCTGGTGGCTGCTCTTCCTTCTGCCTCCTAGCCATTAGTGAGTCCCCAGAACCCTCCTCCCATATATTGGGAAAATATTTCCCCTCTTCTGCAAAACAGTAGCTGGTTTGAAAATGGTCCAGCTCCTGGGAACTCAGCAGGTTCCGTTACTTTAAAATCAATTCCCATCTGAGGGCTAAATTAATTTTACACATTACTTACTTTCACACCTTTAACAAGAAGCAGTTTATTTCTTGATGAGCAGTGCATATGGCAGTTTAATTAACTATTCGTTGAGTGAGTAAGAACATGCTGCATGGGATACCCAAGGTATTGGAAAGAGGCTACAGAGAGACATGGAAAAGTGCAAATATGAACGTATCCAAACCCACTGAGTCTCACTGGCAGGGATCGCATCTTGTGCTAAAGCTGGTGAAAAAGTCAAGGTATAATTTAGTTTAAAAATCTGGCTCAGCTGGCCCTTCACTGGCATTTCCTGCCCTTCGGCAGCAGCATTCCTTACGTCCACAGCCACAGGAAGGTGCTGCACAGCTGTGGGGACAGGAGCACCCACTGCAGGTTCAGACCTCTGGGACACACAGACTGGATTTTGCTCAAGCTTCACCTTTCACTCCTTTCACTCCAATGGACATCCCTGACACAGGGCACAGGAACTCCCACTGACACACCCTGGTGTGGGAGCATTGCAGGGATTCTTGCTTGGAGGAGGATGGAACTGCATGACTTTTGCATAATGCAGGACCCTCCACCATCTGGTCACTAACAGGTACAAAAGGCTTAAAGCAATGCTCCTTGACCTGGCCATGCCACTGTCTCCCTCCATAAGGAGTTCTCTATATTTCCACTCACCTCTAAGAAAAAACACATCCTGAGCAGGAGACAGTGGGTGCTGAGAGAGGGAAGGGTCCATCACAGCCCCATGAATCCAGTGGCCATGGGACGTCCCTGCTGGTCAGACAGGGCCAGCCCCAGCACCAGGTAAGGATGGCCACAGCATTGTGCAAGCAGGTTTGGAAAGCGCAGGCACTTTCCTGGGATAGCCTGTGGCTCTGCAGCCCATCCCATGGCTGTATCTCCTCCAGGGAAGGAGATTTTTGGTGGGTCCCACCCAAACTCCATGAGAAGCAGCTACTGCATCACAGACAGGAGTTTTTCCCCATTGTCCCTAGGCTGGATGGGGATTAAATCCTTCTGGCACAGCCCCTTGCTCCCAGAGGCTCAAGGGATTTTGCGTCTGCTCCTGTTTCCAGCAAGCTGCATGGGAATAGGCTCTTTGCTGTTATCCCAGCACCATCTCAGGTCTGTGGGTCCTGCTGGTGGATCATTCCCAGACCCTGGCAGGGCAGGAATTTTGCTGTAACATTCTTGCCCAGGTGGTAATCGTAATGAACATCCTTGCCCCAAGGAAGCCCAGCACTGTCATCTCAAATGATGCTTTAATTCAGGTTAATTAATGAGTTCAGGCAAGAACAAACAAGCAGACAGGCTCCTCAGAGCAGGTGATGGAAGAGCTGAACCTGAGCTGACAACCGCCCACGGGAGACAGCCAGTCCAGGGCTGTTGGGGGGGGAACCCTCCTGCTTGAAGCTGCATGAGGCACAAACCAAATTTGTCCCATGCAGGTACCCAGGTCATCATCCCAGGACCCCAAACCACGTGGCAGCAAGCAGAGAAAGGTCTCTGATCAGTCCAGGACCTGGCAGGTGCCCTAAACACTGAGGCAGGGAGGTGTTTCTGGACGATAGGTCTTTGCAGGATGTGCTCCAAATACTGTGGCTGTGTAGGTTCACCCCACCTCCATGGCATATGTCTGGGGTGGGTGCCTGGACTAAGCCCCAGATTTTTAATGAGGTGTGATGTGAATTTGCTGTGACTGGCCAGCAGCTGGGGCTCAGGACCAGACAAGCCTTCTAGGCTGAGACAACCTCTGTGGAGCTCGGCTTTCTGCGTGCTCCCAGCATCCACCTCAACTGAGATGGCTTGTGCCAGCCTGCCTGTTGGCACACCTGCCTCCAAAACATAGGACAAGCCCTAACGGATTGTTCTAAATTTTATGAGAAAACAGGATTCAGTGCCTGGGGAGGGTTTTTTTGGTGCAGCAGTAAGGGGTTCTGGCTGGGAAGGAGGAGGCTGCTGTGGCTATGTGCCGCCCACCTGGGCTCTGTGTGGAGCATGCATAACTCCTTCTTTTCACTGCAAAATTGCTTCTGAGGGACACACTCATGAAATATAAATGTGAGACCTGTTTTAAGCAGGCAGAGCCTGGAGATGAACAGTGGATCTGAGCAGGCGGCAGCTCACAGCCTTTCTCTTCTTAGCTGCAATTAATCATTTATGCTTTTCATAACACGAGCTGTGAGCTGAGAGCCCAAAAAGCCCTGAGGGCTGCAGGGCTGACCCCTCAGCTCACTGCCACTAGTGCTTCACCTGCACAGACAGGCACTGTCCCCACAGCCTCCCATGCAGTGCCACACAGGGCTGGGCCACACCTTGCCATCACCACAGGGGGCTGGCTGTGTTCCCCAGTGGAAGTGGGTGACATTGATTGGGAATGGGTGGGCAAGGGCCAGTGATGGTTTGGTGGATAGTGATGGCTGGTGATGGGTTAGTGAGGGGTGCTGACTCAGTGAGGGGTGGCAATGGGTTAGTGGTGGATGGTGATGGATGGTGATGTGTTGCTGGGGATGGGTTTGGGATGGGTGGCAACAGATGGTGAGGGCTTGGTCATGGGTGGCAATAGGCTGGTGATGGTTGATGACAGTACCAAAAACTTTACAGTTTGGTGACAATAGGGGTGAGAAGAAGAGTAATAGCCTGCTGGGGGACTTGGTAAATCTGAATGCCAACATGTCTTCACAATCATCCCTGGGTGAGAACCTTAGTTTCTGCAATGTCTTCTGTGAGGAAGATGACCCAGAAAAGATAATTTTGCATGAGCTGACACTGTATATGCCCAGGAGATACCAAGTGCTGGGCCAAGGTTCAGAGCGCTGGGGATCAGCGTCTGCCCATGCGAGGACAGCACTGAGCCAAACTAGGGTGAGGTCAGTGACTTACAGATGGGACTGTAACACAAGTGTGGCTGCTGCAGCAATGGCACTCCCTTGCTGGAGGATCAGGACAGGAAGGGGCTGCAAGGGGTCCAGGAGAGGAGATATAGCTCCAGGCAGGTTGCCCAAAACACAGGGCAGAGGTAGAGGCAGTGTGTTGTCATACAGACAACAGCATTTCCATGCTGGAGCCCTACATCCTGGCTTTGTTACTCCTGGGAGGACAGTGATGCTGGGGCCACCATCATCCACTGTGTCCAGGGACATTGCCCTGAGTGTGTGTTCCCAGGCAGAGATTGGCTCTAGGCCAGGTGTGGGGGTGGCACCAGGGGCCAGCTGAGTTGTCCTGGCTCCTACATGCCCCTGTCTGGGCTGAACTTCCCCCTCCCGGCTTCTGTACTATTTTCAGCTCAGCTAGGAAAAAAACCTATGGAGTTGTTGTTTCTTCCTTTGTTTCCTAATTTAGATGGCCCCAAGGCTCCACAGGGAGATAAAGGCCAGTTTATTGCTTCTCTGTGTTTATGGCACTGCTGGAACACACTGCTCCCACAAACATTACATCAAGGGAATGTGGGGAAGGCTCAATATCCCCACTGTGGCTTAACTCTCGCCTACATCTGCCCATCACTGTTGACTGCCGCCTTTGGCACGCTGCTGTTGCCCTCATGCTCTGCCGCTGCTGGCTCCATCTGGGCTCCACGGTGGTGCCTCCAGCTAGGGCAGTCCCTGTGTCACCCTCCAGCGACAGCTGGTGCCCTCAGCTCCTGTTCTGAATCGTGCTGGTGTCTTGGCTTATCCCATGACTTAGGAGAGTCCCAGTGCCAGGTGCCAAGTGGATCCCATGGCTTCACGTTGGCCTCAGGCCCTTCTCATATGCCTGCTGTGCCCACAGGGAGTTAGGGGCAGCACCAAAAGGTCCCTAGAAGATCATCTGATGCCCTCCATGTTCCCATCAGCTCTGCTCTGCCATAGGGGCAGAGAAGAGGCAGGGCAGAGCAGGTGCAGAGGAGACACCACAGGACCCCAGCTGAGATCATCATACTGTCAGGAATGGAGACCCTTCGGGATGGGGGTCCCTTGTGTCCTGGAGACCTCAGCCTTTCCTTGGTCTTGGCAACCAGAGCCCAGTCAAAATTCATCCCTGAGGGGAGCTGGGATGGTGTTTGGGTGTTTGCATCAGAGGAGCTGCCACTGCCAGCCCCTGGCTCTGCCAGACACGGCTGGGCTGTCCCTGGCTGGGAGCACCAGGGCTGTGCATGCTTTTGCAATGAAATACGCAGTCCGAGCTGTGTTTGTTCGGCTGGGACAGTGTGTCACCACCACTGAGTCCAGGTTTCATCATGCCAGTGGAGAGGGAAGAGCAGTGCCCAGCCTCCATCTGCTCCATAGCCAGAGGCAGCTGCCATATTGGGGGAATGCAAGGGTAAGGGACAGGCAAGGAAGGGGAGAGGATGGCAGTGGGAGGGCAAGGGGGACAGCAGTGAAGCTGTAAGGTCTCTTCCCTGTATGAAAGGAGCTGGGGGTTAGGGGAACCCCGAGGCATTGGAGGGAAGGGCTCAGGGCTGGGACTTGAGGTTTTAGGTTCTGTGCTTTAATACAGCCTGACTTACCCACACAATGCTGGTGGGAGAGGGATGCCTGAGACCTCTTCTGTGAACAAAAGTCCAGAGACAACGACATTGGGGATGTCAGTGTTTTTCAGGGCAGAGGTGTGATGAGCCCCAAAGCTGCTGTCAACAAGCCCTGCCCTGGCATGCTCCCAGTGCCTTGCCTCTTTCCAGGGTCTGGCAGAAAAATGAACTGAAGATCCCTCTTTGTGGGATGACCAGATAGCCAGAGAACTCTAGCAGGGTGTGGTTGATTCTTCCTGTCTCTAGTCCTGAGAGGTGTTGGTTGTGGTGTAAAGCCAGTGGCGTCAGATTCCTTGTGGTAATTGGCACCTGGCACAGTGTCCTTACCACCAAGATTTGACTAAAATGCTAACAGTGGCCTGCTTGGTCTGGCTTTCCAAAGAGGGCCAAAATTCCTGGCCACTCTCACCACTTCTTCCCAGGCAAAGATGAGACACCAGACTGGCACTACCTTACCCAAGCTGTGGTGTTCACTCTGGGCACAACACTGACCACACACAGCTGAGGACGTGTCCCAGCCAGGCTGCATGGGGGCAAAATAAGGTTGTCTGCAACCATGGGAGGGGAGAGGGGACTCTGTCCTCTCTATACTCTGGATCCATGGGAAGGGACATCACTATACCCTAAAATCAGCCTGGAGGCTGGGAAACAGGTCAGCAGTGAGGTCAGGGGTACCTGGAGAGGAGCTGAACCTTGGGGAGCAGTAGTGTGAGGACAGCAAAGGAAGTCAGAGATAGGGACAGGAAATAACAGAAGTGAGTTAGCTGAGAAATATGTGGGCAAGGACAGCTTTTGGGAGCTAATCCGCAGGAGATAACACTGCCAGGATGGAGGAGCCTTGGAGATAAGCTCATGGAGTGGAACAATCAAGGCACAGAGGTGTCAGAGACTCCAGTGGCCAACAGAGTCCTCTGCATTACACTCAGCGACTTCCCCTGGGGAGCTGGGGAAGTGTGGGATCCAGCACCCAGACCTGGGCATGCACTCCAGACAGCATGTACACTTTGGGATGTGTTTCACAGCTTCCAAAGGTTTCCCTGAAATCCTGCGCTGAGTGTTTATCCCCTGACAGACAGAACTAGCCTGTCTGCTTTTAGTCTGGTGGAGATTAAGCTCTCCAGGGCCTAATGGCGATTCCTTTGGCAACCGTTCAGCAGACCTTAATCCATCTTATCTCTGCTCTAAAAGGATGAATTAGGCGCCTCTCCAAGCACTCAATGGGAACAGGAGTGGCAGGAGCTCTGGCAGTGCACAAGCTGCTGCAGGCACCCCGGGGCTGCCCTACATACGGCAAAGAGCCCTCAGAGCTAGCAGTTCTCAAGCAGAAGCCAGGGTGATCTGGGGGTTGGGGAAGAGGCAGCACTGCAGGACGGCCAGCACACTTCCCTGCACCCAGCAGAACCCTCTCACCTTTCTCCTCCTGCACATCCAGCTGTTGGCATCACCAAGAGTCTTGGCCTGAGTAATGAAGGTTCCAATTCCCTTAGGATTTGCCTGGGTATGAGCCACCAGCATTTTCTTGGATCATGAGGAAAGACTGGCAACAACATGACCCCACTCATCCTATGCAAAGGCTCCCATGCCTGGACCAGTGTCTGTACAGCCCATCCATCTGGCCCAGAAACCGGGATGTCCTTGCTCCCACAATCCAGATGTGGTCAGAACTCCCAGCTGACAAAAAGGACATTACAGTCATGTGGTGATTGCTGTCAGGCACAGGGACTCTGAACTTGCCTTTTGCAAACCTCTCCAGACATTGCTAATAATAACTGTGTTAATTAGGGAGCTCTTACAGGCCTGCATGATTTGTTCAGTCAGTTATGGGGAATATTGTCAGGGTAACATAAATGAGGGGTGGCAGTTTCCTCTCCAGCAGCCGTCTGGAGTGCTGGGGCCATGTCTCAGACCCGAGGCACTTGCTGCACATCAGGGTGACCCAGCTAATGCCAGAAGCAAGGACAGTCCCACACAGACATTTGGCCCAAGAAACTGCGGCTCAGACCCGCTGAGCCCAACAGCTGCTCGTGTCCATCTCCACTGTGGGGCACTCAAAGGCGTGGTTTGGGGTGAGAGGCTGTGCCCCAGCTGGGCCATCTGCCCCAAACCCACTAGCTGTCCCTGGCTCTCAGATGACTGCCTATCACAATGGACTCTTGCCTTCTCCAAGTCCCCTCCAAATGAAATCAGAGAGTACAGTGACACTGTTCATGGGCTTAGCAGAACCTGAAATCTCCCACTTCTCTGCATGTAAGTGTTGCTGTCGTGGGTGACTGGGAGTTTAATTTCTTTAAGGCTGCGGTATCCCTCAGGTGACAGATATCCTGGTGGCTCACTTGTTCACCTGTCCACCCAGCAGGGGTTAATGCCACAGCATGGCACTGGGACAGGGTGTCTCTGAGTCTGCCAGGAGGACTCTGTTTCCCTGAGATCAGCTGGAGACAGTTTGCAGGATGGTGAGAGAGCCCCTGTGACATCACCTGGTCTTATCCTGCCTACACCCCACAGCTGGGAAATGCCTTTAGGAGGGAGGTTTCCTTCTTTTCTATGCATAGTAAAGGTGGTAATGGGTTTGCTGCAGGGCTGCTGCCAGCTGGCACCGGTGCTGCTAAGGGGCCCATTGCCACTGGATCATCCTCTCAGGGGTGGCTGGTGGGTGGTGCCACTGCTCAGCATCACTGCCATCCACTGTCCTTGCTCCTGACCTCAGCCTTGTTTGCTTTGGGCTAAGCTGTGCTGCTTGTCAGTTGGTATTCGAGGTGGCCAAGGTGGCTGTGGAAGCTCTCCAGGCACTGCCAGGGTGACACCCTGGCCATCGAACCCAGCCCACCACACCAGCTCCCTCCCTGCCCCCACACTGCATCAAGGGCTCTGTGGGGACCCTGGGCATCCGTCCTCCACTGGAGGGTCACAGTGGTCTTTGCTGGAAGATTTAATCAATGTCCTGTTTCTCTCCTTGGCTCTAAAGCTCCTTTTTGCCTCTGGAAGAAAATAAGAATTAATTGAGCAAGAATTAATCAAAAGGCAGAAAGATGCAAATTTTCAAATGAGACACCAAGTGCTGCAGATCCTCTCTGTGCGTTGGTTCCAACCTCAGCTTGTTCTGCTCCAGCCACTGGCAACCCTCATGTGTATTCCTGGCCCAGAGCCCCATGTGAGCAGAAATCCCCTCTGTGTTGCATCACCAGTTGAACTCCAGTGCCTGCTGTCTCCAAAGCAACAAGCAGCTAAAATTGGGAGAAAGTTTGATTTGAGCCTGAGCCAAGCTTAATTTTTAATTGCTTCTAATTTCACTCTCTGAGTTGGGTTTGCCAAGCTGGGCAGAAAGGCCACAGGTGTGGGCCCGGTCACCCGCGGGCAGCATTCGGCTCTCCTGGGTCTGGAGCCCTCAGCCAGGGGTACTGAGGGTACTCAGGGCCCCCACACCTGGGGGTCCAGCTCAGCTGCCTTGTCCCTGGCTGTCAACTCCCCAGGAGGCTCATTTGTTGCCCTCATGGCAGAGGAGATTAAGCCCCTTGACTGAACCAAGAAGGCAGTGGGACAGGTTTTCAGCTTTTGGTTTTGTATGTTCAACAGACTATCATGGGGTGAGGACTTGATAATAAAACCCAAACACCTTGTGGCATTCCTGAACCCATTCCCATTCCATGCCTACAGCCATTGTCTTCCCATACCATCCCTGAAACATACCTCTTTCACTCCTTCCATCCCATTCTATCCTATCGCATTGCTGCGGCCTTTCTCTTCACGTTCCATGGTGGGTCAACAAGTCAGGGGGGTGTTTCTGGCATGGAGACACACAGGGAATCCTACAGTCAGCATTCACATTCCCTGGAAGGCACCTCCTCTCCCAAGTGTCTCCCTGAGCAGGAATTATGAGGCCACATTCCTGGTGTTATTCATGGCTGCCAACAGAGGGGAAGAATCTTCTGGTCCTGGTTCAGAGCTGCTGGAACTTTGCACAAAATCCCCAGACACACTGTGCCTGTGCTGACACAGCAAACAGTTATTCAAATGGCAAAGGTCACTTTCCCCTTTCTGACAGCTATTTTTGCTACATGTCCCGTAGTCCAAGGTTAAAGGAGATGCAGAGCCAGGAAGAGCTCCATCCCTCACACTAGCTCAGGGTGTTAGAAAGGTTTGAGAGAGAGGAAGAAACCATCCTGGGGAAGAAGCCAGGAGGACTGCTGATGTCCCACAGAATCATCCCAAGGAGCTCTGAGTGGGGGTTGCAAACCACATTTATAGGGTATGGTTGTGCAAACAAGCGCTGCCTGGACTGGCTGCACAGCTGGTTTTCACCAAAGCTCTGAGGCTGTGGTGAGGCTCTTCCCCAGGAAGTCATCAGCACCTCAGTGAGACTCAGCATCAAATGGAAAGCACCAAGTGCCAGCAGCTCCCAGCTGTGCAAAGCTGCCGTGCATCACCAGTAGCTGGGAGCACTTGGGTGTGGCTGGGACTCCTACAAAAAACCAACAGAGGTGGGGGAACAGCCATGAGGACTGAGCCTTTTGCTGGTGATGCCACAGCTACTGGTACAATCCATAAACTGCCCCAACTTCATGGTGCTGAAGGCAGCCCTGAATCACAGGAAGGTCCAGCCCTGCTGTGATAGTGCACTGCTGTTGAGATTCACATTTTCTGCAGAGGCCTGGGAGAGGCTGGTGACAGGATTCTCCCGGTAGTCTTGCACCAAAAGAAGGAACATGCACCAGAAACTGCTGGTGGGCTTTCTCTGGCAGGTCCAGGGGAACTCTTGATGGCAGGTCCCCACTAAGGAACGCAGGGAAAGGCATCTAGGGGGACTTGCCTGGGGCCACACACACCTCATGGGCAAGGGCAGTGGGAAGGCTGGGACCAGCCCTCTGCACCCTGACCTTTCATTCCCTAGAGAGTTTCTCCTAAGAGAGTTTCTGCCATTCAAGGGCACTGAGCTGGGTGGGTTTGGAAAGAAAAGAGGAAATTTAGGGGATTTAAATCTTTCCATTTAGCAAGAGGAAACCACAAAACCACCATTAAAAGTGACGGTCTCCAACGCAAACCCTATTTTTCCACTGGAATTAGAGGAGCCACAATGCTCCATGGTCTCAGGTGATCACTGCCAGCTCATGATCATGGCAACCTTGGCCACTTTGATTGACTCCCCATTTTAGACTCCATTTTTAGGATGGGAGGGTCTTCTGGGACTCAGAATTTGCCTTTTCTCTGTGCTTTGCAATGGGGAAACAATTTCCAGGCCCCCTAAGTGTGTAGCTAAATTCTTGACAATCAGGACATTTTTCTGTAGGTATTTGAATTTCCTTGAATGGGGAATCACCAGATGTCGAACCTGAGGGCGTCTCCTGAGGGCACATGCTCAGCCCTGGCTGAGTGAGGTGGTCCAACAGCAGCATCCAAGCTCAAAGCTCAGGCACAGACTTGGACCTGCATCAGGTTTCTTACTGTGCTGAGCAAAGTTCTGAGAATGGAAATACCTGTCTGCCAGGTAGTACCCCCAAAGACTTTGTTTTTTTAAGAAACCCAAACTAAACACATCTGCCCTGTCCCTGCCCTGTCCCAGCAGAACCACTGCATGACACATGCTTCTCTCTGACCTGAGGATGAGGAAAGCTGGGGATAGGATGCCCCTGCAGAGGTATTTGTGAGTGCTGGGTACTGGGTTCCAAGTGTGGGATACCCCAGGTAAGGTATCTATGAGTGCTGTGTGCTGGGGGGGAAGGTTCTGGGTGTAGGATGCCCCAGGGGGTGTATCTCAGTGCTGGGTGATGGATCCTGGGTGTGGGATGTCTCGGGTTAAGTACCTGTCAGTACTGGGTGCTGGGCAGCCCCCACTTGGAAAGCCAAGCCCTGCAGCAGGGACAGCGCTGCTGTTCTGGGGAGAGCTCAGATCCACCCTGTGGACTGCAAAACACTCAGTTTTGGGAAACCAGGAATCAGGCAAAGTCCCTGTCAGAGCAGGGAAAGAGCCATGGCTGGAAATGGGGCTAGCTAGCTCTTCTCTCCCAGCCCTGCTGCGGATGTGGAGCTTCCCCAGCCACTGTTAGTGTTTCACCAGTGAGGGGGGATGGGGAAGGGGCTGCTGGGGCGCTTTGCAGGATTTGGGGCATTTTCATTTGTTTCTTTTCAGGTTTTCACAGGTTTTTTTCACCTCCCAATGCCTGTATGTCCTGTGAGGTGAGGTGTAAAAATCTAGCAAAACCCAGAATCTGACTATGAAAATGCAGGAAAATCTTGACTAAAGATTAAGCTATATTTCCCTTTGGAAAATGCATGCAACAGACAAAGCCTTGTTTTCATCACTTCTTTTTGGTCCCCACCCTGCAGACCCTTTCCTTTAGCTGTAGAGCAGGAAATATTCTGACTTCCCAGACGTAGCCCGAGGCTGGTATTCCTGGACAGCCTGTTACGTAGCTGAGCACACAGTTTGGATGCAGCTGGCCGGGAGGGGGAGAGACATTGCCGCTGCCTCGCCTGGTCCCTGGAGGCACGGCCCTGCCACTCCCTGAGCTTTGGCCAGCAGAGCCAGACGAGGAATCCAAGCATCACGTTGTCATCGTCGAAAACCAAGCAGGGACATGAGTGGGAAGAGGTTTGATCTCCAGCTGGGGGTTTCAGGACGGTGCCTCAAAATCTGTGTGCTTCTCTCTTTGCTGCTGTATGAGGAATGTGTCCCCTGTCGTTCTCTGATATAAATCTCTGCTGCACTTTCCTGCAAGTCTCTTCCCAGGTGGAAAAGCAGCTGTGCCCCCATGGAGACAGGCAGAGACCTAGCAGAGCCCTTGTGGATGTAGCTGCTGCTGGCTCTGGGTGAGAAGGCCACCAGCTCTTACCCAGCACTCTCCCAGCACAGTGCTGGACACAGGGCACATCCCCAGGGGTTCTTGTGGACACCCATCCTGAATGTCCTGGGACAGCTAAAAGCTTTTCTGGGCAGCAGAAATGACCTGGCGGGTTTTCACACAATGCAACCAAAAAAAGCTGTTTGTGTTGCATCAGGAAATCCAGCCTGGGAGGGGCTGTGCCAGCAGGACAGAGGGGTCATGGCCACCAGCAGATGCTGACTGATAAATGCCAAGCAGTGCCAGAGCTGTCTCTGTCCCCATCACAGAGGAGGAGATGGGTGGCCAGGAGTGACACACGGCTGTGGATGAACTCTGTGGGCTTTGCTTGTACTTGCCACAGCAGCTCTCTCCTTCCAGTGGCTCTAGGAATCTCCTTTCAGAAACTACAAATGAAATGAATGGATGCTCACAAAATAATGGAGAAATCCCTTGTCACCCTCATGCCCACCAAAGGCTCTAGCAAATCCATTGTCTGTCACTAGCCAAAGGCTGCTGATGAAATAGAAGCCACCATTGTCTTACAAGGAGAGCAGAGCCCAGTCCTGGTTGCTGTGGTCCGGCCTTTCCCACATGGGCCTAGGAGCAGACTGAGTATGCCAAAGGGCAGCCTTGTCCCCAGGAACCTGGAGCTCCCTGAGCCCTTAGCTGCAAGCTCAGCCAGCCAGAGCTCCTAATGTGAAACGCATGTTGGTTAAACCAAGAGATGACTAAAAAATAAGGGTCGGATTTCTCTGGCTGCAAAGCCTCCCACGTTACCCCAAGCCCTCCAGTTTCCTGCCTTCTGGCACGTGTGACCTTCTGCACAGTAACCCCAGCGCTCCCCACAGAGCCTGGGATGGCAGGAAGAATAAAGGGGAGTGAAGCCTTGCATAACATTCATCGAGGCTCGCCAGGAAAATAGGGAGACTGCTTGGAATGAGAGCATTGCTGGCCTTTTATGTCAGCTTTTCAAATGTGAAAATGGGCCTCCCTGCTCTGGGCTTATGGACCCCTGGACCTTCCCCAGGTAAGAGGGACGCCAGCGTGGCTGCAACCCTCACCCATCCTCTGGAGACCTCAGAAGATACAGCAACCTGGGTAACAACATCTTGCCTCACTTGGGTTGCCAGTGGTTTACCCAGGGCTGCCCTGTGCTGGCAGGAAAAGTCAGTGGAGACAGGGTGGGAATGGAGCCCAGTGACATGGCTGAGCTCCCTATGGAGTTGCTTCTCACTGGGGTGGGTGGCTGTTTTCTATCTTTCTGACTGACCCTGCTTGGAAATTCATCTCTGCTCAAGAAGTAGCCAAGAACAGAAGTTTGGGTGTCCTCTGAGAGGGTGAGGGGTGTCCCCGGCCCTGAGAAAGAATTAGGTCATCCTCTGGCTACCCTGCGGTCCCTTCAGGGGAGTGAGGGTTGGGGTACAACCAGCCTGGGCAGGCAGCAGGAGCTGCATCACTCTTCTCCAGAGTGGGGAGTGACAAAGCTTGAGGAAGCAAAATTGCTTGGCAAGAGTGAGACTAGGTGACCTCAGAGGTGGGGGTTTAGCAAGCTGTTTGGCTGCAGGACCAGACCAGGGTGGCGATGGATGAATCCCTGCAAGACCAGGTGGGAGCAGAGACTGAGGCAGATGGGGTACCCACTCTGCCCAGGAATGCTGCCAGTGCCTGTCTGGTGAGACATGCTGCTGTGCCCAGATGGGGATCAGTGGGAAATCTGTGTTGGATTTTTCCTGTCCTCTGCTGAATCAGAATTATGTTCCTCTGGAAACCCTAAATTTATCCTTGAAGCTGTGATGATGTATTTCACAAGTCCTATTCCCTCTCCTTGGAGTCTCTCTTACGTTTGTAATTTCTAACAACAAAGCAATGCTGTGAGCAACCTTCCTATAAATCATCCAACCATCCCTCCTGGTGATGTGAGCCTGGGGCTGAGCAGCTGCAAGAATTTGTGTGAGTTCAGACCAGGCTGAACTTTCACACAGTGACCTGCCAGGTCAGCCTGGGAAGGAGCGGGATGGAGAAAGGCTGGGAACAAAGACACTCCCCACAGCCCACCCACTCACAGCCTGACGTGCACGGGACAGGAACAGGGAAGGGGATGAGGACTGGGGATGTGCCACCATGCATGTGGGAGATGTTTGAAGGAGCTACTTGTGATATGTACTGGTTGATACTGCCTTTCCGGGGTGTCTGAGGTGGTGGGACTGCATGGAAGAAGGGATAGGGATAAGGCTAGGGATTGGAGGATGGGATTGGGAGCATCCCTTGGTTCCTGAGAGAAGCTACACAGAAAATAAATTCCTCTGGAGTCTGCTGTTCCTTGCCCACGGGATACCCACAGAGAGCCACTGTTGTGCTCTGCTGGTCCCTGTGCAGCTCTGGGTCCCAAGGCCACTTGGCTGGGGCAGGGTCCTCATGGGGTCCCTCTTGGGGACCTGCACAGGAGATAGGGCCCTTCATTCCCTGGGACAAACCTCAATTGTTCCTTGTCCCCAAGCCAAGCTGGGCAGTTGGAACGCTACAGAGATTTTGACCATAGCCCTTTTCCACACAGGACAGAGAAGGGCATGGAGAAATGCCCCAGGAGCTCACACTGCTGGTCAGGCCATTTTAAACTCTGTTTAAACTCGAGTGCACCTGGCTCTGTGGAGAGTACCTTCCCATAAGCCTGTGTTCATTCCTAGCCTGAGGCAGCTCAAAGCCTCTGAGGACTTTGCATTTGTGTACCTTAAAAATCTGTTTCTCAGGGCAAATTTGAGAAGTCGCAATAGGAAAATGCAGCCAAAGGAAAACACAGCAAAAGGCAAACACATAAATCATGCAGCTTCTCAACATGCCTTGGCTTCTAACATCCCTCACTCCTGCCACTGCAGAAAATAACCAGTGGTAACATGTCTGCTGCAGCATTCAGAGTAACCCCATCATTTCCCAGGACAAGCTCTAGTGTAGGGTAATGGTGGGCAGGGAGCAGAGCTCACACAGGATTCATTTCACCTGATGTTAATCCACAGCAATAGCCAACACATGAAATTGTGCTTCCCTGTTTGTCCCAGTGGCTCAAGGGTTGGTGTTTTCCAGTCCAGAGGGATCTTGGGGTGCTGGGTGCTCCAGCCTTGGGCTCCATGGGCATGACTCCTGCCAGCTCACTTCCTCCTGGGATGCCAAACACCAGCAATACAAGCTGAATAGGAGAATTTTCATTTTTCAGATTCCCTCTGGGAATTTTTGGTAGCCCCTACTCAGGGGTGGTGGGTATGGTGGTAGATTTGTCCTTGGCTGGGGGCCCTGAGGGTGAGTGGGCACAGGCCAGCTGGGGGCACCTCAAAGAGCCTTGCAGGGACCCCAGGTCCAGCAGAGAAGGCTGTTGGAGGGGGGCAATAGAACCCCCTCCCCATCACTACCTCCTCTATGTCCCTAGCTCCTCTCTAGCAATAGTGTCAGGGAGAGCACAGAGGGACCCCCCAAAGCACAAAGACTTGGAAAAAGAAATTCACATTTTTGTTGTTTCTTTTTTTCTTGCAGTGTTTCCTACCTGGGGTTTTTTCCTTCTTTCCTCACTTGAAAAATTCCTTCTGACCATGAAATAAATATGAAAACAGTAGCTGACAGAGGGGGCTTGGGACTCCCTGGCGTGTGTGTTTGCTGGAATTTCCGAAATTCCTCTTTAACCTCTGTGACTCCACCCTGAGCTGTTGCTGCTGAGTGCATTCTCTGAGGCCTCTCACTCACTCTTCGGACAACATCAGCCTGGAAAATACTTGGAGATGGCATGGGAACTCCTGGAAAGAGAGATCCTCCAGCCAGGCATTTTCGGACAAGATGAAAAGCCTTATCCTGGGGCCTGCAGGGCTCTGAGTGGCAGAGGTGGGATGGAGGCATAAGTGCTGTGGGGTTGAGTGGAGGAGCTCGGCCCAGGAACCGGGGTGCTGCAGCCCTGGTCCCAGGGGGTTCACATCATCCAGACGCAGTGAGTGGTGGGAAGCAGGGATTTGGCTCCAAAATCCGGAGCGGGAGGAGAGGCAGTTCCCCGCCCGAGGCTGCGCAGTGCAGAGCAGGGACGGAGCGCTGGGGCAGCAGGAGGAAGCGCCCCGTGGGGAGGGAGCAGAAGGGCTCCATCTGCTCCAATCCGAACAGAGCCGACAGCAGCTCCATCGCGGTGTGTGAATTCCTTCATGGAGAGAAATCACAGAGACACGGAAATCCCTTTAAGCCAGCAGAAAAAAAGAAAAACAAGAAGGAAGAACCAGAAACCAGGGTCCAAGGCATTGGCAAATAAATAAGATGCACATTTTGCACAGGGAGGTGATTGAAACCTATGGGGGGAGAGTTGTGAGAGATGGATCTATCCATCCTTGTTGCTCTTGGAGACCAGGAATGTTTAGAGGAGTGAACATTCTGCTTCCCTCAGGTGTACAGAGCAGTTTCCCCTAAGCATGTCCCCTCCCCAGGGTTGGCAGCAACCACCTGTGCCAGGCCAGGGCCCCCCAGCAGAGCCCTGTGCCACAGGGTAACCCCGCACCCGGGCCAGCGGGGCCTAGAGGGGCACAGCCTCTGAAGGTGACACGAGCGCATCCCAGGGGAGTAGGGGACCAAGCATCAGGGTCCCTAGGGCAGGACAGTCAGCCGAGACGGGATAGGGATGGGATAGGGATGGGATAGGGAATGGGGACAGGGATGGGAACAGGTACGGGCATAGGGATAGGCATAGGGTATGGATTGGAATGGGGACAGGGATAGGAAAGTAGGTGAAAATGGGGACAGGGATGGAGAGGAGGAATGAAGATGGAAATGGGGAGGGAAATGAGGACTGATGCAGCAGGGCTCGGAGACAGGGACCAAGGCTGCCCCGGGCGGGGGCGGACAAGACTCGGAACGGGCGGCGGATACAGGGCCTGAGCCGCGGCCGACGGGGAGGGTGAACAAAGCGGCGGGGCCGGGTGGGCGGGGAGGGGCCGGTGCGGGGCCCTCCCCGCCACGGGGGCATAAAAGCAGGGCGGCGGCGGCAGGGCTAGAGGAGGGGAACGGGTACGATGCAGCTGAGCGGTGCAGCGCTGCTGCTGTGCGCGGCGGGGCTGGCCGCAGCCCCCGCGCCGGCACCGGGAGCTGGGGCCGAGCGGCGGGCGGCGGCAGGAGCCGGACGAGAGCGGAGGGCGCAGTTCGCCTCCTGGGACGAGGTGAACGTGCTGGCCCACGGGCTGCTGCAGTTGGGGCACGGCCTGAAGGAGCACGTGGAGCGCACCAAGGGACAGCTGCGGGAGCTGGGCGGGCGGCTGAGCGCCCACAACAGCTCCCTGGGGCGGCTGCTGCGGCAGGCGCGAGAGGCGCAGGAGCGCGGCGAGCGGCTGCGGGGTAGTGTGCGGGAGCTGGAGGGCCGCGGCCGGCAGCTGCTCAATCTCTCCGAGGCGCTGCGGCAGCGGCTGGAGGAGGTGGCGGCTGACAAGGATGCGATCCAGGGCCGGCTGGAGCGGCTGGAGGGCCGGGTCCGTCTGGCGCTGCAGGCGCGGCCGGCTGGAAACCAGAGCGCTCGGGACCTGGGGACGCTGCAGGTGAGCGCGGGGGGCAGTGGCGTCCGTCGGAGGAGCGGGGGGCGGGGGATGGGACCAGACCAGCACCGGCCGGTTGGAGCGGGATAGAGCGGACCCGACAGGCCCCTGCCACTGGCACCGATGCGGGGGGCACACCCCAGACCCGCTAGGGGACGCCGGGAGTGACTGCGGGAAAGAACGGTGGGGGACCCAACTGTAGCGGGACACCGGGAGTAGCGGGAGGGGATCAGCTTCAGGAGAGCCCTGGGGGCACGGGGAGCACCCTCCTGCAAGTCTCACGTAGCTAGAGCTTCCTGGAGCTATGGGGCTCACTTGGCTCTTCCCCCACAGTCCCTGATGGATGCTCAGAACCTGCGGATCGAGGAGCTTCTGCAGAAAATCAAGCAGCAGCAGTACAAGCTGGACAAGCAGAACCTGCAGATTAAAAGCCTGCAGAGCAAGGTGGGCCCTTGTCCTGTGCTGCAGCCCCCAGCCTGGCCCTACATGCTGTGGGCACCCTGGTGTGAACAGCCCTGCTGTCCCTGCACTGGTGGCTATGCTGGTGCTCCCTGGTTTTGGGGACCCCAGAGGGGCCACAGCTCTGGTTCTCGTGCTGGAGTGTATCGTCCGTGTTGTGAGGGCAGCAACCTGCAAGCTTCCAGAGAATTTGCTTGGAGCAATAGGAGAAACTGGTGGGTGGGAACAGCCTCCCTGGCCTCTGCCTTTGCATTCATCTGCAGAATAAACTAGCTAGCATGGGTGTGAAAAACCACAACCATTTCTGGCTTTGCCAGGACTGGGTATCTCCTGTTCCTCGAGGTTTCTAGGCAAGTTTAACCCCAGTTCTAGCAGCAGGGAGTGGCTGGCATGTGGCTGACCTGCTCCCCTGGGAGGAAAACAAACTGAGATAAACCCATTCTGACTTGTGCATTCTTTTAGGTCAATCTATTAATTCCTCTACACCACAACAAAACACAGTCTCCAAAGTGGAAGATAAACCTGAAGAAGAGCCTCAACCTTACCAACCAGAGTCAGAATGGCAGTGGGGAGCCCGTACAGACACAGAGTGAGTATCTGCTTGTGTCGCCCTGCTCAACCATAAGCAAACCTGTAGCAGTTGCAACCTTTTGGAAACAAAAGGTTTATTTGTCCTGAGCCAGGATGTGAGATTTGTTTCAAAAGCTGGAGCTTGGGAGTATGGCCTGCGTGTGGAGATCTGGAGTACAGGCAGAATCCTTGCCTTCTGGGCCAGTGTTACTCAAGCAGGAATTTAAGGATTAAAGAGGCTTTTTCCTGCCTGGTGTTAGGAATGCAGTGGGGAGCAGACAAAGCCTGAGAACAGGTATTTGTTGAAAAGGATTGGCAGGTGTGGGATGAAGAGAGGAGGGTCTCTTGGCTCTTTTGAGTTAACTCTTGTTCACAGGCTTGCACTTCACCAGGCGGTATCTTCTTTGCTGTCTGTGGGAGGAGGGGAGGGTTAGGAATCCCTAGCCTGAGAGCAGAGCTGTGTGCTTGGGTATCTCTCTCCCTTGGCTCATATTTAGAGCTCATGCATGAAACACAAGTGTCTCAACTCATATTGTCCTTAGCTGAAGGTGTGAGTTGCAGTGGATGCTCACAGACCTGGGAAATGTGCATTGGAGCAGGCGAGTGGATGCTGCATCTGTAAATCCTGGCTCTGCCTAGAGCATCTTTTCCCCTGGGAGCAGGGCTGGAGGGGCTCCTGCAGAGGAGCAGCAAAGGGCAGCAGAGCGGGTGTCCCCAGCTGTGCCATGTGGTGCAGCCTCCCTCCAGACAGGAACTGAAGGGTTTGCTGACCAGGAGCAGCTGCTGTCATGCTGTGTCAGTTAGATCACAGTGCCTGTGCTGCTGTCTAGGAATCTTCAGCAGGAGCAAAACAGAAACAAGGCAGGATGAGGAGGGCCTGATGCAGGGATGGTTATGGGAAAACAGATGATAATTTGTCTGTGGAGCCTGGAGCTGTCACTACAGCTGTCACTGGCGTGTCTGAAAGCTGGGTAGGCAAAACAAAGGGCTCGTCTATATGGACAGAGGTGAGAGGTGAGATGTGGGGATTCAAACTCCTCCTGGGGTGCAGGTCAGTGGGGCTGTGCAGGGTCAGCCTTACTCAAAGCAGTTCTGAGCCAGAAAACTCTCTCAGAACTTCTCTCCCCTGTTTTTTTCCAAGCTCTGCTTTGTGAAATACCTACAGTAGTGTGTGTCGTAGAACAGATTGGACAGAAATGGACCTTTAGATGTTATCTAGTATAACCCTTGATTCCACTCTTGGATTATGCTGAAAGTGGGGTGCAGGGAGATGAGTTGGGACCTTTGCTACTTGCTGGTGTAGATGTAGGATGTTCTGGCTGATGCTGGCTACAGAAATGTTTGTGATGCATAGTGGAAGGCAGCAAGGGCTATACCCCCCATGGATGCTGTGTGAGCTCAGCACCTTCCAGTGCTGCACTGTCCCTGATGGAAAGACCCTGGACATGCAGATTCTGTCCTGCCAGCTGTGAGTTTCCCCTTTCTTTGTCTAATCCCTGATGTTGCTATCACTGATGGAAAACAAATTGGCTTCCTTTCATTAGCAAGTCGAGTGACTTTTCTGGCAAATCTGAAAGCACACAGGCTGGCCCTGTGCCCTCTGCCAGGGGAGGCTTGTGGCCACTTTCAGAGCAGGGGAGTGTGGGGGAAGGCTTGTGCCAGCAGCTCCTGGGCTATTGTCAGGCAGAGCCTGGTGCCTGTGTGGCCCTGGGGAGCGGCGGTGAACTCCACCAGCAGCCCTTACAGAAAGACCCTTTTATTTGCAACCAGCGAACACAAGTTTTTTCAGGGCAGGGCTGGCATGGGGCCAAGCATGTGAAAGTTCAAGGCTCAAAGCTGCCTGGAGAGTGAGAGGTTTAATAGCTTGCAGAAGAAGGATCATGTCTTTGGGCAGAGACTGTGCTTGCTGGCAGCCAGCCAAGTAGGGGAAAGGCAGAGCCCTGCTCACTTTCTCCCCGTGGTGTTGAGACTCCAAAATAATGGGGTTGAGTTGGGAGAGGGGGAAATAATGCAGGCACTCTAGGCATGCCTGCCATCCCTGAGGATGGGTGTTTGTACCAGGATAGTGACCTTCCCTGTGTTGCGGCTGGAAATTCTGTTAGGTGAATATGGAGCCTAAGGCAGATCCAGCCTTGTTGTGTTACTTGGCTAAATAAAGGGGGAGGGAAAAGAAAACACAGGAGCAGTCAGGAGGGCTTATTCTGCTGGTGCCCTTTGGATGTGCAACATGGACTGGAGCTAACAAGCATATTCCTCAATCAAAAAGATTGAGCAGAGGCTGTTCTAGCAGCTGCCTCTAGTTCAGCCGATGGAGAGTCCTGTTGCACCAGGGGACAGTGCAGCCAGGGCCCAGAAATGAGGGACATTTCAGGGATGAAGTTGACTTGAGCATGCTGGGACCACTAAACATCTGCCTTGCCACCATCCCACCAATGCTGGGAGATGCAGTGGGAGAGGAGGTGAGGAGCTTGGCAAGCCCAGCACCTCCCTGCCATGGCAATATGAGCAGGGTCCTCTGGCTGGGGTATTCCTCTGAGCCGGGTTTGCTTCCCTGCCTGCATTTACCCAGAAAGTGAGGATATTCAAGATGCACTCAGCCCCTGCCTTGCTGGGGGGCTCTGTGTGGTTTTGATCCTTGATGGAAAATGTTCTCAATCCCTGTGTTGTGGGTTCAGGGTGGGACTGGGGCACAGTTTGTCCTATGGTGGCACCAGTCCTTCCCTGGCATTGCCCTGGGGGTGTGAGGAATTCGACCACCAGCTGTGCTAGCTGTGGGAAAGAGGCTGCCCCTGCCAAGGAAGGGAAGTTTTGTGGGGGAAGGGGGAGGCAAAGGGAGGGATATGTTGGAAATGGATGAAAGGTGATGGCAGGTGTCATATTTCTGTCCCCTGAGTACCCCCGACCATTTTTCCTATTGGAGCTCTGCTCTTCACCCCAATGCAGCATCAAGGCTCCCCAGCACTCAGTGAGGATGGAACAGGATGATGCTTTGCAGGGTCTGCTTTTGCTCTTGGAAGCTCCAGGGCCCTTTTTTCCCTCTCCATCTGCCCCCAGGAAGCCCCTGGCTGTTGGAGGAAGCCCTTCCCCCTGCTGCTGCTCTGGATCATAGTGTCAGCCATGACCCTCAGGCAGCTACTACGAGTGAACCTCCATGGCCAGCACCCCAGCACAGCCCAGGGCTTGTCTTGAGGTTTCTTGTCTGTCTCAGGGTCATGCTGGTAGGAGCTGTGAGCCAGAGTAGCCAGAGCTACAACCCATGCGCCCTGGCTTGGGGATAACAGGCCGCCTTTGTCAGGGGATGATTGGGGCACCTGTTCCTGCTGACAAAGAGCCCCTTGACCGCGCAGCAGTCTGGGGCTGAAGTCTCTGCACATCCTCCTGTGGCCTTTTGACTCGGGTGTTGTAACAGGTTCCCTGTGCCTCATCTCTCACAAGTGAGCATGGTGGCTCCTGGATGGACTTTTATCTGTGCTGTTGAAATGGTGCTTTGCTGGCAGCTCAGGGCAAAGTCCTGGTGGGACAGAAGGAGCAGTGGGAGCCCCCTGGGGATGGAGGGGGATGCAGCAGGGTGTGGCTTTACTCCGGGCAATGCACTCCTGCAATGAGCTGAGGCTCCCAGAGTCCACTCCCCCGTCCTTGCCTAAGTCACTGTATCTTGGAAAAAGGGTCACCCCAGCCTGGCACTGTGCCTGCTGGTGGCAGGTTGCCCAGCAGGATGTCTGGCTGGGACCACCACAGTTGCTGAGAGAAAGAGGTCATGTGCTGAATGCTCAGCCACCTTTCTGATGTCAGGAGTTTGTCTTTCTTTCTGCTCCGAGGTCCCTTGACCCTGCTTCAGCCTCATGTGGGGTGGGGATGCTTGGTCCTGGCATTGCCCCACCCCAAATGGGCTGCTCCTGTCTGCGAGTGTAGAGGGACCTGGGAAGCTTCTCTGTCCCTCCTTGATGGGAGCCCTGCTCCCCAGCTGAGGTCACTCCAGCCTGGCCCAAAGCCTGGCTTCTGCTTTGGATGAAAGCCCAAGGAGCTCTGTTTGAATAAAAGGGAAGATGTGGGGTCACAGTATGTAAAGATGCTGAAGTCAGGGGCTGTTGTCCCCAGCACGTGTCCAGAGCTGCAGCCACTGCTGTGCACAGCTGACCGGGTTTGTGGCCAGGGCCGCAAGTGCCAGGGCCATGGTAGGAGCAACCTGCTGAGCAAGTGGGGTTAGTGGCCATCTCCTCAGTTGCTGTTTCCTTCCCCTGCAGAGCTCCCAGATAGCTGCCACCAGCTCTTCCTGGCTGGGCAGCAAAGCAGTGGCGTTTTCCAGGTGCAGCCTGCAGGATCTCAGCCCTTCAAAGTCTACTGTGACATGACTGCAGGTAAGGCCGTGCAGTGTTCCACGGCTCTTGGCAGGGTGCTCTTGAAATTGGTAACCCCAAGTGACTGTTTTCCCTTCCCACAGAGGGTGGCTGGACAGTAATCCAGAGGCGCATGGATGGCTCTGTAGACTTTGACCAGCTGTGGGATGCCTACAGGAATGGCTTTGGGGACCTTCATGGTAGGTGGAGGATGGTGTCTGTGTTCTCACTGTGGGATAAGGGAAGCTTAGCAAAAGTTATTCCCCTTGCTGGCTGCTGCGGCTCTCTGCGCTGGAGCAAAGATGTGGGCAGAAGGGGTGGGACACTGCTTGCAGAGCAGGGGTCCTTGATCTTCCTGATGTGTCCTGCAGGTGCTAGTGATTCAAATGTTGCGATGTCTAGGTTGTCCCTGTTTATCTCTGCAGCTTGCTCGCATCTCTGCTTTTTATGGCATGTTTGTGTCCTTGCAACAAATGTCATGAGTCTTATTTCAGGTGACTTCTGGCTGGGCCTGGAGAAGATACATCACCTTGTCCAAGAGGGAAAATACAATCTCCTGATTGAGCTGGAAGACTGGGAGGGGAATTCCCAAGTGGTTCAGTTTGTCTTCAGTCTTGGTGGTGAGAGCACGGCCTACACGCTCAACTTGCTGGGGCCTCTGTCTGGAGAGCTGGAAAATGCCATTGGGGAATTCAGGCAGCTGCCCTTCTCCACTCGGGATCGTGACCATGACCTTAAAGCTGACACAAACTGCGCCAAACACCTCTCAGGTCAGTCTCAGGTCTTCTATCCCAGTATGTGCACTTTCCTTTCAGCTCTCTACTTGCTGATGGTGGTCCAGTGGGACACAGACCCTGTGGCACTACACCCCTTTGCTGTTGAGCTGGTCTTGTCCCCTACTTCCCTGGGACAGCTGATTCTTTGGGCGGAACTGTACAGGGAACCAAGAGGGAAGTTGAAGCTGAGGGAGGGTTCATGATTCAGGTCTTGGCCCAAGCACCTGTCCTCCCAACAGCTTTGCTGTCTGCCACTTTGCTTGGAACCTTTTCAAGCAGAGAAGATGCTTCCCTTGCCCTCACTGCTGAAGGGTTGGAGGGGATTTTTCACACAAGGAGGAGCAGCCTGGATTTGCATATGAAGCCTGAAGTCATGTAGGATCTGTGAAAGGCTCCCCAGTGCATGGGACTCCTTGACTGTACATGAGGTGGTCTTGTAAGGTCCAGAAGCTCTGGAAGAGTGGGAGAAATAAGGGCATAAGCTGCCTTGAGCCTGGGTTTTTCTGTCTGGCATTTCTATGAGTTAAAATTCTCTTTGTTGTCCTTGTAGGTGGCTGGTGGTTCAGCACCTGTGGCCATGCCAACCTCAATGGGAAATACTTCCGCTCCATCCCCCGGCAGAGGCATGAGCGCAAGCAGGGCATCTTCTGGAAGACATGGAAGGGCAGGTATTACCCCCTGAAGTCAACCATCATGAAAATCCAGCCTGCAGCACTGGAAGCAGAGCCCTAAAGTTGCTACTTGAGACTTTCTCTGTGGAGCGTGAACCAGAGCTCCTTCACTCAGTGTTTACAAAAAACAACCTCCCCTTCCTTGGTTAGAAGCCCTTTAGGGGCATGACACTGCTCCTTGCTAAAAGTAAAACAGCTCCACATTGCCAAAAGCCCTGGATGGGAGCTCCCAGACGTGAACAGGTGCCCCAGGAGGGAGATCCACCTCCAGAGCATGCAGAAGGGTCTTTTGACGTGCCATGTGCTGCTGCGGGAAGTTCAAATTGTCCGGTGCTTTCTATTCTGTCTTAACATTTGTGTACTGTGCTGATGAGCTGGGCCTGGGGCAGGCAGGGCACGTTGAGTGTCTCACTGCTCTGGACCACAGCACTGGGTATGGAGCTTTGTTATGTGCTGTCTTTCACTGTTGTTCCCAAATCATGTCCCACGTACCCTCCTGTGAGAGCCCCTGGAACCTCCTTCCTGTGCAGGGGCTGAGGGCAGTGAGCCTCAGTCAGCTCCATCTGTGCAGCCCCTGTCCCCCTGAGGTACAGTGCTTGGTGGGAGGGCTGAGGGTGACCTGTGCAGAAGGGGACCTCAGGCTCACTTGCCTTCCCTTTGAAGACCTGTATTTCTGGCTGTGCTGGAATTTGCTGGGAGCTGGGAATACTGCTTCCAGCTCTAAGGTTGATGGGTGAGATCCTGCAGCTGGTTGCCTGAGGGGCCAGGTCCTGGGGAGCTGTGTCTGGAGCTCTGCCAGTGCTGCTGGGGGTGGGTAGGACAAGCAGTGGGACAGCACAGATACAGAGCAGTGACTGTCTCTGGGTAGGACCAGCCCTGCTGTCATTTCCCCAAAAGTAGGGGCCTTCTTTCACCAGACACCTCATGCTTTGCAGAGTGACTTGACCCAGCATGTTTGTGTGTCCCAGTGCTACACGGCCAGGGGACAGCAGGGTTTCTCTGCAGGAGCCACAGAGCCACACTTCACCAGGTGTGTACCACGATGTAAGGCATCACCTCTGCCTTCAGGGTGGGTGTCTGGGGAGAGGAGGCCAAAACAGGTCCCTGAAGACTTAGAGGCCAAGCTGCAGTCTTGGGGCTTCCCAAGCATCCTGCCCTATTGAAGTCATATTGACTACTGTGCTAGAGCTCCTAGCTGCTAAATACTGTACATAGTTGTTTGTAGGATGTTGGACCTTGTTGATGAATTCCCTGTTTCAATTTGTTTTCATATTTAAATGCAGTGTTAATAACAATGTATTGTAATTTATAAATGTTGATGCTGGAAAAGAAAGCAAGTGTGTAGTTTGTGAATTTTAAACTTTTTTTTGTACTAAAATATCTTTTCTGAAGATGTCTTTTAATAAAAACAAGCCTTTACGTGTCCTGTCTGGATTGTTTTCCTGATGGTTTACCTGTGGCAAGTGTGTTGGGAGCATGGTGAGGACTCTTCATTTGAAAATTTCCTTTGCTGGAAGCGTGACTGGAGCACTCTGCTCCCTTCTGGCCTCCATGTTCAGCTGTAGCCTATGGAGCTCTGAGATAAATTGCTGCTCTAGGGACCAGCAGCAGGTTTTAGTCTGCTTGAAGTTTATGGGCTCCTAAATTTCTTTTAGGAAATGCCAATTTCATCCTGGAAACTGGGCTGTAGGGCAGCAAGTTTATAAGTGCTGATGTGTTGGGTTTTCTTATTCCCTAATGGCAGACCTTTCAACAAAAGGGATATTCCTCTGTTCCAGAGCTCCCTCTGGAAAAGCCTGTGCCAACTCTTCAAAAATGAGAGAGGCTGAAGTCTGGATGATCCAAGCCAAACAAAGTCAGCTGATCAGGGCAAGCCTCACTAAATAGCAGCCTTTTAGCTGCTCATACCACATGTGTGTAGTCATCTCTAAAAGTATTTATTATAACTTCTATGGGGGTGGTTATAGATGTAGGAATGAAATGAGCTGGGGATTGAGCAGGGGTCTTTAAGGTGATGGGGTAAATTCTAACAGTGCTCCCAATGCAATCTATGCTTTTTCTCCAGCTCAAATATATTAGAGCTAGAGAAAATCATAGGTACTTCTCTGGCTGGTCAGGGAAGGAAGAGGAAAAACTCATTGACGGAAGAGGTGAAACTGGTCTGGTCCCCTGAGCAGCTCTATACCTGAGGTACCTAAATGTGGCCCTAGCTCCCACATCTGTCCTGCTTCCCTGGGGGCAATTCTGATAACGATCGCTGCAAGCACAACTGTGCAAACAGCCCATTATACCCAGCTCTGCACTCACTCCTGCATTCAGAAATGCATTTTTAATATTCTTCTTGCTTAATTCAAAACTTACTTAGTCCTTGAGTGCAGCAGCAGATACTGAAGTGCATATTTTAGTCTGGATGCTAAAGTGATGAGACTGAGGTGGGATTTATGCATCAAATAGAAGCTGGTGCAGGAGCCCTTCTGCAGTGCCAGATTTTTCTTTGCAGACTTGGGGTTTGCTCCCCTGTGGTGGATTTGAAATGCCTGGTGGATGGTGCCAGCCAGTACCAGGCACCATCCAGGGTTTGGTAAATGCCAAATGGGCAAATGCTAAATGCCCTAAATCTTGCCTAACCTAGGGATCACAGTTTCTGCTTTCCTGTGTGTCTCAGACTTGCCTATTCTGCTGCACAGGTCTCCACATTCCATCAATGTCAGTGCCACCCATGCCGCGGGGCCATCAGTGCCACACTGGGGCATGTGACCTCCTAGGGCCCTTTCAAGGTCCCTCTGCAGAAGCCAGTTCTGAGTCTATTTTCATCTGAAATCCTCCATCTCTCGCTTTCAGCAACTACTTTAACTGCAGTACGTGTCAGCGTCCGGGAGCTGCCACAGGGCTCCCTCCAGCGACAGACCCAGCGCGGCGCTACCGGAGCACAAGCGTCCTCCAGGTACCCAATGCTGCTGCTCCCAAAACCAGACGTGATTCCTTCAGGGGACGGGACCTGCTCCTGGTGGCATGGGCCACCCGGGACTTCAAAACCCCAGTGAGGGCTGGTGTAAGGGCTGCTTCTGAAGGTGGGGATGGTGTAAAACCAAAGACTGCAGGGTCTGGACATGGTGGGATGGGGTTTTGGGGCCCAGCAGCACTGTGGGATAGGCTGGGGCTGTGCTCCAACGGGTGGCACAGAGCTGGCGCTCCCCTCAGTGCCAAGCTCGAAGCTGTCAGCAGAAGCAGATTGATCCAGGATTCTCACAGAACATCATTAGATCAGGATGAAGTTGTGCATCAGGCACCAACATCTCAAGTCAGTTTATGGCCCCAAAAAGTGTTTATGGCCCCAAAAAGTGAGGATAGGCTCAGCCTGCTGCACAGAGCTCCCTCTGAACAGTAACAACAGCCATGGGGAGACATGACAGCAGAGAATTTACTGGAATCCAAATTGCTTTTTGGCAAAAAGGAAAGGTGTTTGTGTGTACACAGAGCTGCACCAGCTTGGATGGGCAGGCTGAACCCCTGCATCTGTGGTACCAAGGAGCTGGAGTGAGTAAGCCAGAAGTATCCCTGAGCCCCCCCACCACCACTGTAGCACCACAGCAGTGGTACAAAACCAAAAAACCAAACTGGCAAATCCCTACTGAGAACAGAAATCTACCACACAGCCAAGGAACAGCAAACTGAAAGAAAGAGAAAAGTTTCACACCCACCAACACTCTCCAGGCACTCCCAGTCCAGCACTCAGCCTTACCAGCACTAGCAAGGGTCACACTTCCAAAGTCATCCCCTGGCTCCAATGCCTCAGGGTGCCTGGCAGACACAGAGGTACCAGGACTCTCCCAAGTCCTCCCAGTATCTTCAGGTCTTCTGGAGCTCAGCAGCACTGAGCATAAATTGAGTTTCTTGTGGATGTGCCTGGCACAGCTTTGCACCTGCACCTTTACTGGGGACACTTCCCAAGCAGAGTGTTCTGGGGTGGCTCCTTGAGGTTGCTCACAGACTCACAGGGGTTCAGATCCCAGTAAGAGGGTAAGAAGTGTAAATCCTGTCTCAAGCATCCCAGGCAGTTGGCTGTTTCTCTGAGACACTGCAGGGGTTGAGGCTCTCAGGACAAGTTTCAGCATCTTTGGTGACCATTTTGAGCAAGTTTTTATCATGCTAGAAGAAGAAGCAGATGGCATAGACCTGACAACTCTTCAGGGTGTGGGCACCAGCAGAGTTTTACAAAATGTTGGGGCTAATGGGACCCTTGCTGGCTGTTGAGGAGCACAGGCAGTGCAGGTGGCTCAGTGCACGGCTGCAGTGAGAGCTGCAGGGTGTGCTGGGGGTGGATGGAGAGTCACGAGGGGGCACCTCTGGAGTCACTGGAGCTGCTGCTGTGAAGGTGTTTTAGTCCCAACAGTGATAGTCTGGGGCAGTGCCAGTGAGACACCCAGAGCAGCATTAGACCGGTCAGACAGGAAAATTTCCTTAATAGTTTGTCGGTCCAGGTAGGATCCACAGGCCACCACCTTTGGAGTCTTCTTTCTCCAAGCACCCAAATGCTCCCACCAAGTGAGTTCACCTGCATCTTTAGAGGAGGGAGGAGCCTGAGCGTGGCTGTTCAAATTCCCTGAGAACATTCAATACAAACACTGAGGGTCGATATGGGTCCCTCTGTTAGGGCATCATTTTGTTCAGATTTGATGCCATGCCAGCGAGGATTGGAGACCCTCTGGAGGCACACACAGAAGGCGATAAAGTATATTCTTTTTAGCACTTAAAAAGGTGGTTCCTCTTAATACTTGAAAAGGAGGGAATAAGTCCCGGCATGGAAAAGAAGCCGCCCTTGGCCAAGGCTGTCCAGAACAATCCTCTGCTGTGCCTGGAGCGGTGCCCACGGGAGCTGGGAGTGCTGGGCAGCAGCAGCAGCTCGGGGAGGATGGCGCCGTGGCTGCAGCGGGTTCCTAGGGGACAACTCTGCCCGGTCGTGGCCCTGTGGGGACTGTGGGTGCCCGGGGAGCTGGGCTGAACTGGGCTCGAAGGAAAAAGGCTGAGGGAGAGCAGTTGAAGCATTTTAAAAGATAGAGTGGGAACCTATTAAAAATCGTGTGCTAGAAAGAGTATTTAACGTTCGGTGATTCCTTCAAGATATTTTAATCTAAGAGTTGATTTTAAAAAAAATGTGTGGGCTTCTGGAAATCTTTTATTCCAGCTCCCAGGAAGGCTGTGTCTCTGGGGTACAAACATCCGCGTTGGGAGCTGCTCCCTCGGGGTCACTGTGCACATGGGGTCTCCTCAGAAAGGGAGATTCGGGTAGATCTGCACCCAGAGGCACCTTACCTTCCAAGGGTGAGCTGCTTGTGTCTGTTTTCCTGGATAACTTAGAGTTTTTGTGAATCCAGGTTTAGTTGTAGCTATTTGAACGGATTGTTGGGGTATAAACAGAAATACCATGGGGCATGTTCTCCATGTGTGTGTCAGCTCACACACTGCTTTATTTTTTTATGTATATGAGATTCCCTGTGAACATGCACTTGCTTATAACCTTGCTATTTTTGTATATTTCTAAAAGAATATTTATAAAACACATTTTTCTGCATGTACGTTTGTATTAGATGAAGAGATGATAAACATACAAATAATATTGGAAGACTTCCCCCAGAATAAGGAGAACTGTTGTAGCTGTTCTTGAAGATCTGTTATGTTCTGTTCATAAAAGGAGGGTATCACCTGTGTCTGCGACTAGTGGCATGTATAAAGCAGCAGGAAACCTTCTTACACTAATATTATTTTTATTAACCTGGGAAAACTTTCATTTTCTTCCAGGAAGACAATGGGCAAAATGCTCTGCCTGAGCAGGAAACTGGTTCCATTGCCTAATGATTTGTATTGCCCCTTCAGTGAAAAGGAAAGGAAAAGATTTTTGCTATTGTAAAGAAAAGTTATATATACCTATATATATGTGTGTGTGTGTGTGTGTGTGGGCACAAGGGCATAAAGAAATGGCCTCTGGAGTAGTAACATAGAAAGTGGGACACCACCAGTCACACATTCCTCAGATCATCTGGATTCAGTTACAGCAGGAGTACCAGCCTGTCATAAAACGGTGGCAGCAGCAGCTACAACATTAGAGAAAAGCCACCGCTTTACCTTGGGACATCCTGAAACATGTCCCACAAGAGGTGGAGATACTGTTGGAACAGTATTCAACTTCAGCTCTATCACAACAACAAATCCTCCTAACAGCAGATACTCTTTAAAAAGATTCAACCCCTTGAATCCAATGAGCTGAATGCCTCTACCTGATGATGGAGAAGCACATCTACAGTCAGAGCAAGGCATGAAGATTTCCATTAACTGATGTTCCTTCACATAACCCAGATCTAGTTCTGGGCTCATTCTGCTACCTGCAAGGACAGTGATGGTCTGGGTAGACCACCCGTGAGGATGCCAGGGACAGGTAACAGAAGCAGAACTGCTTCCAGCAAGGGGGAGCACACAGGGAACAGCCTTGCCTCATGCTGCACATCAGGGAAGAGGGAAATGAGTTAACAGCTACACATTTGATACTTGATATGCTTTTGGTGTTTCTCATGCAGCAGGAATGCTATGGAAAGAGCAGGGATTTTCCACATCAGGATAGAGTATCCAAAGGAGGAAATCCGCAGTTTGCTAGAAGCAGTACAGTTTCCTGCAGAAACTGCTGTAGTACCTTGTCTAGCCCAAACTAGAGGGATTGGCAGAGGCAATGCCCCAGCTGATGCAGCTGTGAAGGCACAGCCAGGCAGCCTCTAGGATGATGTGCCACTGTGACCCTATTTAATGGTTGTCCAGAGTGAAAGGCCTAATTTGACAGAATTTCAAACTATGTATGAGGAGAACAGCTCAACAGAAAGAAAGAGAGGATGGGAAAAGTGGGAGGCAGCTAAAAATGCTGATGGAATATGGAGAAAAACTGGTCTGCCAAAGAAATGTTTAGTAACTGTAGTGAGATGGTTCCAGGGTAAAGCCCATGGAGGGACAAAAAGTGTGGACAGCTCCAGAAATTTAGGCCACTGCAAAATAAATTACTAGTAGCTGCCCAGCTTGCCCAAGCTTGATCAAGCTCAGAGGCAGGAGGGTTACCATGGGGTAATCATGCCTGATATGCAACAGGGATACCTAGATACCTTGGTAGTGGGATTGCAGTGTGCTTGCAGCATGCTGGTTCTCACCCATTTTCAGAGCCTGGGTCTTTGACAGCCTGGGTGTTGCCCCACCAAGCTGTCAGACTGGCTGCTCCCTCTCTGTCTGTCCCCACTAATTGATTAGCACTTATTTTTGTAAATGGGACCCCTTGTATACCATGGTCCCACCTGTCCAAGGTGTTCACGTGTCTGGGGGAAGCTGATAGCAGCTCAGTGCCACAGAGCCTGGAGGGTCTGAATCTGTCCCCATCTCTACATTTCTCCCACTCTGAGCAGCTCCCAAGGCCAGCAAAAATAAGTCCAAAGCCAACTTTTTCCTCACCATCGTCTCAGTTTTGCTGCTGCTCCCTCTCTGATACTGCAGGCATACTAATCCATTAGCTGGATAAGCACTCTTCCAGGGAAGAAGTAGGACAGACCTGTCGGGATGAGCACAGCCCAGAAAGAGAAATGTGTAATGAGCAGAGCCACTTCCCTGCACATCACAGAGGGAGGAAGGGAGTCGGCAGTTTCCCTGCCAGGGTTTGTCCAAACACAACCAAAGGTGTCAGGCCAGTGATGGGACACAAGTGTGCACAGGTTGTATGGGGTCACAAGGAGGGGGCCACCAAGGCAAGCAGGGACATCCTTGGGCCCCCGAGTGGCTCCGTGAGGCTGGTCCTGTAGCCTGGACAGCGTTCCCAGGATGAACTGCTGCAACCCTGCTGTCGGGAACGGGGAGGATGTCCCACTTGGAGCCGAAGAAGCCGAGGCGAGAGGCGTCCAGCCGTCACTGCCCGAGCGTCCACGCGGCCTCTGGCGTGGTCACTACTCCGCTCAGGAGTGCCTAGAGCCGTGCCAGGAAAATAAAGGGGAAATGTTTTCCTTGAGGAATTGTGTCACCGTGCGGGCATGTTTTTGCCAGAACAGCCTTTTCAGGTGGTGTTTAGCAGGAAGGTGGGGCCGGGAGCAGCCCGAGGGGGAAGCAGGGGCGCTGGGACGGGGGCTGTAGGCGGCAGTCGGGTGTCCTGGGGCGCTGCTGTGGGTCTTCCCCGCCTGTTCTCCGGCTCCGGTGCTGCGCTGACCCTTGGGCCGGGCCGGTTCTCCCCTTCCGCCCAGAGATGACACCAACCCCCAGCGATCGGGGAATCACTCCCAAACGGGACGAAACCTCTCTCCCAGCGATCCCGCTCAAACCGGGGGTGTGGCCCAACCCCCCATGACGACCACCCTCCCCACCCGGCCTAACCCCCGCACAGACTCCCCCTCCCCGCGCCCGCCCCGGCCGCGCCCCCAGAGCCCCCGCAGCCCCTCCCCGGCCCTCACACAAATCCCGCCCAGGCCCGGCACCGCTCCGCCCCCGTCTCTCAGATTCCCAGGTCGGGCACCCAAGCACCGCCCCTCCCCAGCTGCCTCCTTTCGATTGGGCAGCGTTCCCCGCCAGTCAGTAGAGTTCCCTTCGTTTATTGGCTATTGTTGACGGGTCTGGCGCACCGCCCGCCTCCTGCGGGCTCTAGCGGGCTTTGATTGGCCCGTGGCGGAGGGCCCCTCCCCGGCTGGGCCGCGGTCGGTGCCGGGCAGGCAGAGGGTCGCCGCCGCCATCGCCATGGGCACTCGCGACGACGAGTACGACTATCTCTTCAAAGGTACGTGCTCAGCAGGACCACGGCCTCCGCGCCGCGCCGGACTCGGCTGGGTGCAGCGGGCCGCGCGGGCCAGGGGCGTCCGCTGCGGCCTTGGTGCGCGGCGCGGCCTTGTGGGCCCCCGGCCTGGTGTGGCGCCGGGGGAGCGGCGGGAGAGCCGCAAGGGCCTCCTCGCCCCGCCCCATCCCGGTCTGCGTGGGCCGCGCGCCGGCAGCTGGGCGGCTGCGAGCCCCGGGGGCGACCGGAGCCGCGGCGTGGAGCGGGCGGACCGCGGGCCGGGGCCGTGCCCCACGGTATCGGTGGTTGTCTGGAGATCGCCCGGTGTCGAGCCGGAGCTGCAAAACCACAAGCTTCGATGGAGGCTCCTTCGCAGGTCACCTTTGAGCGCCGGTACCGGGAGCCTGGGACCGTAATAGTGTTAATTTGGTTGTGCTGGTGGGTGTTTTGCTGCGCCTGCCCCTGTCCCTTCCTGTGACATGTCGGGTTGTCCAGGGCTTTGTGAGGGCTCAGTGCTGCTTCTCCTGCACTGGCTCCGGGGGGATCATCCCGTGGGATGTCTTCGGGGTTTCCATCCCGTGGGATGTCTTCGTGCTTCGGCGCGTTCATCCGTGTGGATCGTTCCGCAGGCAGGCTCATGCCTGTCTAGAGGCTCAAGTGAACCATCTGCCACGCAGAGAGCCACCGCTCCTGCCGGTGAGGCCGAGGAGGCACCGCGGCACGGTGGGCCACCGCGTGCACCTTCCACAGCTTTGATTCCCCCAGGTGTTTCTGCCAACGATCTACCTGACAGTCATAGACGGCGCGCACGCCCCTGATTTTCAATCCAAGGGTTCGCTCAGGGACCCCAGCCGATATTGCACCACACCAGGTGCCCGTTGGTGGTCTGTGAGGTCTCTGGGGGTCCCTTGCTGCTGTGACAATTTCCCAGACGTTTGATGTCTTTGTACCTGGATGCTTACAAGGGTAGCAGTGATTCTGAACTTCTGGACCAAAGGAAAGAACAGTTACTCATCTGTGGGAAATATTTTATAGATGTATTTGCCTTATTTGTTTTACAGTGGGTTGAATCTTGAAGACAATGGAAGAAAAAAGCCCTTAATTCTTCTCTGCCTATAAAGCAGAAGACCAGCCTGTAAAAATATACTAAACTGAGTCTAAAGTAGTTTCCTTCTGAAGTCTGTTTCCCAGGTGGTTTAATAGCCAGGAACTTGAAAGCCTAAACATTGTACTTACTTTTATCTTTCTCTGAATAGTCAGTTAGCTACGGAGAACTGTATTTGTCGTTTAAGAATACTTGCTTTGGAATGCATTTTTAGTGTTATCTGCAGTGAGACTCAACCTGAAGCCATTTGGTCAGGATCTGTGCTGTGATGATGCTGGCACGCTTTGTAGCACATAATAAAAAACGGGTGAGAGAGTTGTCCTTTTCTGTGCATCTTTTGGGAGGGGTCATTGTGTGGACTTAAAAAAAAAAAAGAAATGTAGATAGAGTTTCTTTCTGCAGGTCATGACAGTGGCTTTGATTATTTATCTTTTCCTTCCTCTAAGGCTTTTTGGGACTAGCCAGAAATTAATGTAAATGGGACTAAGTGGGATGGGGGTTCTGCTGTGGGACCAACTCCCCTTCTTTTTTTTTCTGCCTCTTCCAGTAGTGGAATTAAACATCAAGGACAATTGCTGTAATGATGTCCAGGACTTTGGTTGGTTTGGGGTTTAGCCCCTTCCTAGCTACACAGACAACTTTTGATCTCTGTTCTGGCAGTCTGTGTAGTAGTCAGAGGTAGAAATAATGATGTAGGAGGATCTTAGTCTTGGAAAGTTTATTTTTATTAATAAGGCTTTACTGTTTTCCCTGCCACCTATTTCCACAGGACAGCATGTAGCAGGCAATGACCAACTTAAGGTTTGGGAGCACTCTGGGGATGTGAGTGATTATAGTCAAAGCTGCTCTGCTGAACTAGTGCTTCTTTGTTCCAAATTTCCCTTTTTTTCTGTGTGCATCCCAACAGAACTGCTTATTTTATTGATGACAATAAAATACTACTTTGTTACCAAAGTGCTTGAGCCAGCCTCTGGGGGAAGAAGCCAAACTCTGTGTGCCTGGCTGCGTGGGGTTCTGAGGCTGCAAAGAGCTTGTGGCTGCATTCAGTGATGTGACCCAAGTGAAGTCAGCAGTTCTGGCCTCTATTCCCAGTTAGTTTTGTAGCGAGGATGATGAAAAAGCAGGGACTTTTCATAATGAGTTTTGCATGTGTCGATTTGGAATTGATTTCATGACCTTTGAAGAGTCGTTAAAAATGTTGGAAGCCTTGTACCTATTAAATGTGATCTGCACATTAATTTTGCTCTCAAGAAGATTAGCTGTTATCAGTGTTTATTTTAAAAATTAAATCTGAGGTTGTGCAGATGTGTGCTGGCTCAAGGAAAAGGCATGAAAAATCAGTCATAGGGAAAAAGAGCTTTCTTTTATTTATGAGGAATTTAGACTGCTCTGATTAGTCTCTGCTTAGCAAAGGCTGTGGTTATTAAAAACAAATGTGTATCCTATTAGTCACCAATATCTGGCAACCTTATGTACTTCAGATTTATCACAAACTCTGTTTAGATGGTCCTGCTAGAGGGAGTCTTAATCTTCTTAATCTCTCAAAAGTATATATTCTTCTTTCCAGATTGATAAATGAGTGTATTTACAGTTCTGTCACAAACTTGATCTCTTTATTTTCCCTTTCTTACCCATGATGAATGGCACTGGAATTTTAATTCTGACTTTGGCTTGTTTTGTACAAGGATCTCAGTGTACAGGGCAGGTGTTGGGGGTGGGATTGTGCTGTAGTTCTGGATGTTGTAGACAACAGAAGCAGGGTGAGGGTGGTGACTGAGTTGATGGATGGGTAATGCGGTGGTGATGGATAACCCACACAGTGGCAGGGGGTGCTGGAGGAGAGAGAAAATTAGGAAATACTGAAGGAGCAGGATTCAAGATGTAAACAGGGCACTATGTGAGGCTTGTCTGTGTGCTTAGAGCTATCTGAAGATGACTGGTGCTGGTTACTGGTTCATGTCACTTCCAAGATGAAACCAGTGCATCTTTTCATCACCAGTGTGGCCCTTAGGGGTGTTTGGGGAGTGAGTTCCTCAGTTTTGGTGAGAAGTCTTTAGAGAGTATCCAGACTCATAAGCTGTCATTTGGAAGTTTTTTTCCTACTCTGTCTTGACTTCTGAATTTGAACATGCAATACTCTGTAGTGTCCTGTTACAAATTTAGAAACTTTACAAGATCTAGTCAATTAAAGGTACCTTCTTGCTCAGCTCCTCTAGAAAATAAGCTTGTGGCTTCTGTCTGCATGTGGGGCCCCCCATCTAGGCATCTTTCCCCTGAAAGTAGAAATGCTCTTTTAGTGCTCAAGATTGAATACTAATAAGAAGCACTTGGAAATTCTAAGAATGCTCTTTATTGAATTGGGATCTGGTTGCCTTCCTTTAACTTCTGAAAAATGCTCTCCTAGGAGTTCTGCTGGAATGTGGGGTGGCATGGTGACAGGAGCCTGTGAGTAACCAGCCACAGGAACACCAGACTCCTGGAATTTTCTTCCAGTGACAGATGGAGTTGACCTGAGAGCTGTTTGCATGGTTTATGCCCCAAATTGATACTTTTAAAATGCCAGAGCCTGGGAGATGGCTAGAACGTGGAAAGGTTGTACTTTTTCCAGCTGCAAAGTCATGGGAAGATAACTCTCTTCAGAAACAGTTGGAAGCCTCAGGGGTCTTCCCATCTGGTCTAGCTTGTGTGGTGGATATTCTTCCTTTTGGTTATGGTCAAGGCTTTGCTGTAGGACAGAGACTACTCCAGCCAGCAGATTGCTGTGCAAGATGGGTGACCTCCACCTATTCTTGGAAGGTCCCATGGAATTAGTGATGAAGAACTGTTTGTCTGGAAAATAAAGCTAACAAAATCCTAGAGTTAGAAGTTGTAATAAAATCCTTTTTTATCTATCTGTTCTCATACCCTAAAAAACGGTTTAGGCTGCTTGCCAGGGAAGGCAGAGAACTGTGAGGAACTGCTTTAAGTTCTCCCGGGTGGGGAGTTGTGGTGCCTTGCCACGATGTGCTGGCTGCCCGTTCCTGCCTGTGTTGTGTTTTGCCTGTTTATCTGTGCTAGCACAATTGTCTGTCTGTGCTGTCAGGCAGATGAGATGCTGGCAGGGCTCCAGAGTGTTTCAACAATGTCCCTGTGCAGCTCGGGAGCTGCTGCAGCAGAGAGCCTGATCCAGCAGCAGCCTGGGAATGTGCTCCAGGGGTGGGGTGGCAGTGAGCTGGAGCAGGGTGCCACCAGAGCTGCATCCTCAAACAATGGCCTGAGCAGAGAAAAGCTGTAGCAGCACTAAAGGACAAGTGTAATCCTTGGCCCTGGGAGAACACTGGTGAGCTCGTTCTGGAAGTGTGCAATGAGAAGATTCTTCTGTAGTTGCTGGGGGGAAATTGGGAATGTTTTTTGCCTGTGTCTGCTTTTCTGTAGGAAAAACAGACCATATGAATGAGGAAAATCAGAAAATCTGTGCTTGAAACCAGAGTAGGAAATATTCCCAAGGTTAAAGAAGCTCACAAGAGGCTGTCTGCCTTGCTTCCTTTTGCTTGAGCCAGGACACTTGAATTCCAAAGGGTGTGTGATACTGTGTTTGCGTGAGGAAGGGAGCATGGCTCAGCTGTTTCAGCTTTGTTTTCTCAGTTATTTCTTGCTCTCATTGATAAGCCAAAAAGAGGGAACCTCCTGCCACATAATGTACCTTTGTTTTCGCAATTCCTTTCAGGAAAGCTGGGCTTTGTGTGCTGAAGATCTCTGCACTTACATTTTTCTATTATCACCATATGTGGAGGTAGAGGTTTCTAGCTCATCTCTTACTTCTTATGCAGTCTACTACAGCTTGTTTTACTGGATGGAGTTCTGCTTTGCTTTGTGTCTTTATTGTAGTATCAGATGTCTCCCGTTCTCCCCTTTCTGTGGTGAACGTATTAATTAAATTATTGAAATAAAACACCCTATATGACTCCAGCAGGGACTACAAATAATTGTTTACTTACCATGTTTTTGATTTTTTAACAAAAACAGAGTACTTATACTGTACAAAGGTTTTTGTTGGGCAGACAGGTGGTTGTTGCTATGTTCTTGCCCGTAGTGTTTCTTAAAATGTGGGTTGAGGCCTTCCTGTGCCAAAGGTTGAGTGTGTGCAGGGCACCTCTTACCTCTGCCTGCTGCAGTGGTTGGGGCCTCCAAAGCACTGTCTGACTTGGATAGTCACTGGAGCAATTTCTCATTTTCACCTCTGAGGACAGGGCAGTTACTCACCGCAAAACAGCTTGGGGCTCTTCTGGGGTTGGAGAAGCAAGCTGTGCATGCATAGTGGAGACTGCAGTGTCGTCTCTCCTGTGTTAGCTGAGTGTGCATTTCTGGTGGATGCTGTCTGCCAGGCTGCACTGCAGCGTGGGTCAGTGCTGGTATGAGAAATTAATTGTGAAAATAATGTCTCTCCTTTCAGTTGTGTTGATTGGAGACTCTGGAGTTGGGAAAAGTAATCTTCTGTCACGTTTCACACGCAATGAGTTCAATCTGGAAAGTAAGAGCACCATTGGGGTGGAATTTGCCACCAGGAGCATCCAGGTGGATGGGAAGACGATAAAAGCCCAGATCTGGGATACTGCAGGCCAGGAGAGATACCGCGCCATTACCTCAGCGTGAGTACTGTCTTCACTCAACAGAGCTCTAGCAGAGATGCTGCAGAAATGTATGGGTAGAGAATGAAATACATTTGGCACACATGACAAAGTCATTGTCACAGACTTCAATGTGAATCCAAGTCATAAAATATCAAATACTTTTGTGTTCCCTTGATTTAATATAATGAAAGTAATTTTTAGATTCTCATGTTACTATTCTAGAAACAAATGTCAGCTTTAATCAAAACTCTGGAAAATTCTGTTTGAGTTTTGGGATTTGTTTTTTTGTCTGTGCTGAATGTGCTGTATTCATTATGTGGAGTGAGTATCATTTCAGATGGAAGCTAGGTACTGTTGGTATCAAGTTTTGCTCTAGGCATGGTGGCTTACTGTAATATCCATGTCTTCTGGTCTCAATTGCCCTCTCAGTCATTGAGAGTATTTTTAGGAAAACCTGCAGTCACAAAGTCCCTTGAAATCTCAATGACTTTGAATTAGTCACAGCCCTGAAAATTAGGTCCATGAGCACACACATGGAATAACCAGGAAGTAGGAAGGCAATGTGCAGCATTAGGCACAATCCCTGGAGGAGAGCTTTTTCACCTGCAGCACCTTGTTAATCCACAGAGTGGCTTGAGGTGTACCTGTTTCTATGCTGGCAAAAGTATCTGGCAGAGAAAGCAAACCCTTTGGTCAGGCCTGGTTCTCCAGAGGTTGTTACATTTCAGATGTGTATTGGTTTTTAAAGGTGAAAACATGTTTCTGAGTCATGCACAGATTGAGCCATTTAACTCGAGGTAAGGGAAATTCTGTCAAGATGAGAGAAAACCAGGAGAACTTGGAGCCCAAAAGGGAGCAGTCTGTAGGAAAAGGGATGCAGAAGCAGATGGTAATCTCAATTTCAAATTGCATCTTTTCTGGAACTGTTAGTGTGACTTTCATAAAATTGTGACCCTTGGTCTTGCTGTAAAGACTGCTAGTCTGGTCTGGGTCAACAGCAACAACAGGTTTTACTGCTGGGAACTACTGCAGTTTCAGTCCTGTGATCCTGCCTCTCCTTTGTGCTGGCACTAACTGCTGCTCAACATGTCACTCAGCCAGTTCAGCCTGCTTGGCCAGCAGGACGCTAAACATCAGGGAAAAGGGAATGTTTTCTGCTGACTTGGTGCCCTGACTCAACCTATCAGACAGGTACTGGCAGAACTGAGGAGAAATGCTAGGATTGTGTGGAAGAGAGATATGGATGTAACAGGATTGCTGATAGAAATTGGCTTGTGCTGAGCAGGGCCCTTGGCTTGTGTTGAAACAGGCCCAATCATGTGCTGAGGGGGCAAACTGTGTTCCTGGATTAGAGGTTTGTGGATGGTGACAATATAGCCCAGAGTTCACACTTTAATTTGTCAGAGGGACAGGAGATACTTGAAGGATCAGGAACAAATACTGACATTTTATTGAGGACTATTTTCCTAGTAGAAAGTTAGGTTGTAACGTCACAAAAACCTCCCAGCTGTACCGATTCTGCAATGGTGAGTTTCCTTGCACATGTTTGGAGCAGACAGGACATTCTCAGTCCTGGTTTCTGCAGGCTCTACAGCATTTTGGTACACACACTGGATTTTTTTAGAAATGCCATTAGAAAAAAAACCCTGCATTTGGAACTCGATTTTAGGCTTCAAAACCACTCCAACAACAGCATCTGCATCAGCACAGCTATTTCTGAGATGGAAAGCATTATAGAAGAGCTTGATGGCCTGTTTGTTGTGGCTGGGACAGAGCTCTCGCTGAAGGGCTGTGCCTCATGGTTTCAGATATTACCGCGGTGCTGTTGGGGCTCTGCTCGTCTATGACATTGCCAAACACCTCACCTACGAGAATGTGGAGCGCTGGCTGAAGGAGCTGCGGGACCACGCTGACAACAACATTGTGATCATGCTGGTGGGCAACAAGAGTGACCTGCGTCACCTCCGGGCCGTGCCTACCGATGAGGCCAGGGCCTTTGCAGGTTTGTACTGGGGCTTCAGGGGCCTGGGGATGGTGCCTGCTGTGATCACACTGTTTTGTCCAGGGCTGGACTCAGGTTTTAGTTTGAACTCTAAAAAAGATATTTTAATTAAAATATCTTGATTTATTAACTAGCATGTGTGGTTGATTTGGTTTTTTTAGAGAATTTTTTATCATTTTTAGTTTGCGGTTTTCTGTTGTTTTTTAAATCTAGTGGTAATACGTGTTTTTCAAACACTGTCCTTGAGCTGCCTGATAGCTGAAGATTAAAGACTTCCTCTAACAAGGCTAGAAACAGTATGCAACATTTAGAAGAGAAAGTATTGCAATAAAAATACAAAATACCACAATACAAAATATCTGTCCTTCCTTCCTAGAGACTGGCTTCTGCTGAGTAGATATCAATGTAGACAGCTACAGATGAATGCTGAACCTTCTTTTAGATGAGGTGGTTGCTGCTTGAGAGTGCTGATGCATATAGTAGTGTCATGTAGTTTCACTTAGATACAGTGATCATCAGACTTGAAAAATACCATTTGTTGGGAGAAGTCAAGTGGGTTATATAAGATGTTGCCACTGCATTCTTTCTCTCTTCCTTACCTGGCAGAGCACTGGTCAGATACTCTTTTGCCCTGAAAGGCCTGGGGAAATTGAGCTTTTGTGTGGCTGTCAAGTTTGGAGGTGGAATTTAAATGTAAAACCTTTAAAATACCTCTAGAAATATTACCAAGGCTTGCTTATACACACTTTCTGAAGTTCACTGGTAAGCAAATACCCTGAGGGTAATAATGCTGCTTTAAATTTTCAGCTGGAGGAGAAGTGACCTTTATCTAAGAGAAGCAAAACAAGTTGGTGGGTGCCCCAGATAGTCTATTACTTTGGTCACTTAGTTCAGCTTCTTACTTTTTGATCCTGATTTCCTCCTAAGGTTGTTTTAAATTGCTAGTGATAGTCTAATTGTTGCTGTTTAAGCTCCATGACTGAAATTTGCCTGTTCCTGGGCAGGTGACACAGAACCATTCTAGCTATGATGTTTGAGTGTTCATCACTTTCTTTTTTAATTAAAAAAAAAATTATTTTGCATTGTAAGAGGAAAGAAAAAAACGGACTGTGTGTTCCAGGGGGGTCATTGTTATTTGGAAGTGGGGTCTGATTAGGAAAGTATAGATCTGTTGATCTTTTTGGGGTTGCAGAGTAGAATTCTCTCTGTAGCAGCTGATTTGCTTTTGCCGAGGCTCTTGCTCAAGGTACCTATGTGATCTGTAGCCAGAAGAGAATGATACTTAGTGTTGCTTGACTGAGCAGGGCTGCAGCGGGGAAAATGTTCTTGCACTATGGGCAAAGGAGATGTTGCTGAACTGCAGCACCAAGGTGTTCCTTGTGCAATAGGGAAAAGAAAAAAAAATTACTGTGCCCTGATTGGTTTTGCCTAAAATAAAAGATAAAAACCTCAAAGTAAATGTGAAATAAAGTGTTATTAAAGTTTTTAACTGAACGATTTCTTATTTATTACAGAAAAAAATAACTTATCTTTTATTGAAACATCTGCTCTGGATTCAACAAATGTAGAAGAAGCCTTCAAGAACATCCTTACAGGTATGGTTTGTTATGGATGCAGAGGAGCTGCTGAGGTGGTGGATCTTCTTCATGGGCACATTTTGTAGTTTTCTGGAATGTTTTGGAAATGAGTGTTGGGAAGGAGGGTTAGTTTGCAACCTTTCTAATGTCACCTTGTGTTCTGCCTCCCACCCCACGCGCCCTTTTCTGTCCCAGGAGAGGGTTTCTGTCTCCTGGAGGTTTCTATCTCCTGATGTTCCATAAGATCAAGCTATTGCAATAGCACTGTAAAGGAAGTAGTAATTGTACTTCTGTGCCTTCACAAAATCTTGTAAGTGAAAGCCCAGCCATGCTGGATGTTAAATGTTCCAGTATCTTCTCTTGCACCAAAGCAGACTGGTACCATTTTCAGACTACTGGACTCTTGTTCTCAGCTGATAGCAAGGGTTATAGGTGAGTGCACCAACAGCATTTTCTGCAGAGAAGGACCCAGGGATTCTGGTGGATAACAAGTTGACAGTGATCCATGGGCGGGGACACCTCCCACTATCCCAGGTTGCTCCAAGCCCCATTCAGCCTGGCCTTGAACACTTCCAGGGATCCAGGGCCAGCCACAGCTGCTCTGGGCAACCTGTGCGAGGGCCCCACCATCCTCACAGTCAAGAATTTCTTCCCCTGTCCCATCTAACCCTGCCCTCTGGCAGAGGGAAGCCATTCTCCCTTGTCATGGCACTCCAGGCCCTTATCCAAAGTCCCTCTCCAGCTCTCTTGGGAGACTGTAGATGTTGGAAGTCTATCGTATGGTCTCCCTGGATCCTTTTCTTCTCCAGGCTGAATAACCCCAACTCTGACTCCAAGGTTCCCAAGAAGAGGCAGACAGGAAAAAAAGGGTTGCCAAGCTGCCTCCATATGTAAAAAGCCTGACAGACGAGGAATGGGTTGTATTTGCTGCCCAGCAGGTCTATTATTAGATATTATCAGATATATGGTTATTAGAGCCACTAATGAAGCAACTGGAGTGTGAGGCAGACCCAACTGCCCACAGCTGGAGCTGGGCCTGTCTTGCACCATGTAGCAGATTTATGGCTGATCTGGGACACTTGACTGGATCTGAGGCAACTTCCCTGGCACTTTGAGACAGTAGTAGTATTTTTAATTTTAGTGCTCTGACTGTACCTGAACAGTCACCATCCCTCCTGTCTTCCCTTACAGTGTTGTCCTGAGACTGACCCTGGTTAGAGATGCTGGCCTGGGGCCAATCTAGGAGAGCCACAGTGCTGTGACAACTCAGGCTGAGGTGTCAGGCATAGGCAAACTAAACTCAGCTCCCTCTCTCTCACAGTATCCTGGGCTCCCAAAAGTGTTGAGATTGTCCAGTTTGGGTAGCATAGGCACATGGATGATAAGAGTGGGAAGTCCTGAAAAGGCTATTCCTAAAGTGGGTACACCTGGGGGTGAATCATCCTTCTAAGAGAGGAGAAGGAACTCAGGATAGTGTGTTGTGTAGAGTAGTGAGTTGGGAACCATCACAGAGGACTCGGTGGAGGAAAGAGAGTGGGAACAGCAGGATAGGTGTTTCCTTACTGGCCACTTGTTTGAGGAATCACTCAAGACTAGAAGAAAAAACCCCACAAAATACCCCAAAGAGATGCTACCCCAAAGCAATGGGACTTGGCAACAACTCTGAACAGCTCAAATTCAAATACAGTACTGAGCAGGAAAGAAAGAGGATGTGTCAGCCTCTGAATAATCCTCCTCCTCTCTTTCAGCAAAGATCTATAGGTAGCCACTGGCAGGAGGATTGGCCTTGAGTTAAAGGTTTCCATTTTAATTAACATAAATGTGTGCAGATTCATTTAAAAAAAAAAAAAAAAAAAGAAGCATAACAAATCCCATAAACAAGCCCTGCACAGTCCTCCATGATTTTTAATCCTGACTAAAGGCTTTGGGTGTTGCTGTTTTGGGGTTGTGGCTGTATGAATGTGACCATAATATTTACCACAGACTTCCAGGGAAGTACTTGCCCTTTTCCTGTTTCACAATGGAGGGAAGTTGGAACAAGGGCTTATAGTCAGTGAAATAAATAACTTAAAAACCTTTTCACTTACAAGACATCTGCTAACTATGCAGTTGAAACAGTTTGTTTCTGAAAGCTTTTAAACTGGCAGTCTCTCTTCACTGGTTACAGCTTTGTGGATCTATGTGCTTTCAAACATAAGTTAGTTTGAGTCAAATAAATTCATTTGAAGAAGTATGTGGCTTTATGGACCCATGCAGCTTTTTACTGTCATAGATAGGAAAACTGATGTGTTGCAGAGAGGAGCATTGCTGTTACTTGGCAGTAGCAGGTTGCCAGGAGTAGATGTGGGCATCAGGTAACTTGTTGCTGCTGCGAAGGTTTCCCCGCATCCTGGTGATTGGTGTTTCTAGCGTATGCTGTCAATTTTTTTTAATCACAAAGATGATGATCCCCTGTTTTAGAAATTAGCATTCCTGCTCCTTTCCTGTTTAAAAACTCTTTTAATAATCCCCGTTTTCATGGAGTCATTGAAGAATAACGGAATAGGAAATGCTGTTGTGGAAGACAGTGAGGACTCTTGTCTTAATGACTTTTCCAGACAGAGCTGGCGTATTCCTTCCGGAACTGGAATGCCAGCCAGATGTTACATGCCACATCTGGTTAGCCAAGATTCCCTTTAGAGCCCTCAAGTTAAATCTTATTCTTGGGTTCTGGCATGTTCTTGGACAGTTTGTTCAGCGCCGTGCCCCTGGGGCTCTGACCTGTGTGCTCTCCTTGCAGAAATCTATCGCATCGTGTCGCAGAAGCAAATCGCCGACCGGTCTGCGCATGATGAGTCTCCTGGCAACAACGTTGTTGACATCAGCGTCCCACCAACCACCGATGGACAGAAATCCAACAAACTCCAGTGCTGTCAGAACCTGTGACCTTCTCTAGATGACTCTTGTGCCCTCCACTTTGTCTGTACTTCATTTAGAAACTTGTGTGCACTTCCTATCTCCAGTGATTCAGTGACTCCCTCCTCCCTTCTTTACTCCATTTCCAGATCTCCCCTCTCATATTAGAGCTTTAATTGTAGGGCTAACATCCCCCTGCCTCTGATACCCGTTCCATGTGGTGACTTCTGGGCTTGAAATGTAGTCACTGATCTGATAGACATGTTTGTGTTGGAACATCTGCTGCTGGATATTATCCCATGAAACACTCTTATCAAATAGGCTTGTTTTGGTTTTGCTAGGTTCTTCTTTAGTTTGGTTTTGTTGTTGTTGTTTTCTGGGAGGGGAACAATGGGACTTGACTCTACCAGTTAAAGAAATAACTACATTTTGGTGACAAGGTTGTTTCCTCCCATAGTCAGATATCTCTTTTTCTTGTGTTTCTGTAAACATGGGGGAGAAATTAAACTAGCTATCCTGACAAATGGTCTGTTTTCTGTCCTGATGAAGTCTCACAGTGAGGATTTTAGTGGCTGCACACACATAAGAAAGCTGTTGAAAATAACATTACTTATTCTGTAATTACCCCTAATACAGTTAGTCTGGCTGTGTAGTTTACTGTTTCCTGCTTGAGAAGTCTTTCTCTATTCTTGTTTTATTTGGGAACAATGAAATACGTCTGCATCGCTTTCTCTGCCACCATGAATGCCTATGCAGGCTTTATGAAGTGGCGTAATATTTATTCATGGCTTTTGTTAATCAGTTAACATTATTGTACAGTTAGTGCCAGTGTATTGATTTCAGAAACCTTTTGCACCTGTACAAGTAGGCTTCTTTTGTACTGTAGGTCAGTGTCGGAAAGCAGGATCTGCTCTAGTTCCAGGGTTTGTTTTTTTTTTGCATGCTGCTTTTTCTCTAGATCTCTTCTGCCCCTGTCTGAGTGCGTGAGACAATATTTTCATGTTACATATATACCTGCACTTGTAAGGGTTTTGGTTGTTGTAGAGAAACACAATACTTTATACATTTTGTAAAACTTCTGCAGATCCGTAGTATCTGGAACTTTCTCTTGGTGATCTTTCACTATTGACCTCTACTAAAAAGCATAATATTAGGATTTCACGTAATAGCTACTAACTTATTGTTTTCTTCTTACCATTTTACTGAACTGCAGACTGTAATTCTTAAATGATTGTACTTCACTGATGTAACAGATTTGTCATCAGCAGGGCTAACTACTCTAATTCTTTGTTGTGCTGAATGGGAAGAATGTTACCACAACTTTGTGTAGACAGTCTGTTGCTTGCTTGTGCAAATCTCTGATGGCTTTTCATCACTCACTAGCTCTTGCACACTTGTATCCCCTCCAGTATCCGCTGAATATTCTGATGGCAAATACTGAGCAAAACGATCTAAAGGAAGTGCTGGAGGCCATCTGCTGCTTCCTGAAGGCTTGTGGATCCATTTGCAGTGAGTTTTTGCTCTGTATTCTGAGCCTGTACCTCACTGGATGAATCCCAGCTGCATATTAGTGAGTTGATTTTTCTTTACTGATACAAAGCAAATATGAAACTGTGAATTGTGCTTGAAGAGGAAATCTGACATTCCAGTCTCAACTGTTCTGTCTGGTTACGTAATAAAATTAAGGGCAGTTAACTCTGATGGCTTTTCTTTTATAAGATTTCCAGACCAATGCCTTTAATTTTGTACTGTATGCACTGAGAGGGCTCTAGCTCACAGCGCAGGATGCGCGTGGTGCCTGGCACTTCTACTCTTCAGCTTTTTAAAGGGTGTATGCTTGCAGCCTGATCCCATTGAATGAGGGTATGAATTCCTCTGTAGGCATCACAGGGCTCTGTCCTAAGGGTGTTCCCGTTCAGGAAGCACTTCCAACACTTGTTTAGTTCACTAGCATTCTGTTGAGAGAAGGTGGGAACTGGGATGTCTCCTTTTTGGTGGTCCAACACCAGAACATAGCATGCAGTCAGTGTTCAGACAGCTGGCAATGAGAGAATGGAAAATTCTGAAATATTGAAAATATTTCATTTGAGAAGTGGACACTAGTGGAGCTGGGCTCCTTAATTTTTGAACAAAATTGATATAAGGAAATCAGTTAGATAGCATGAGGAGGAATTGTACTGTTAAGAAGACTTATTAGTTCAGGGTGATGTATTAACATGTTTACTCTGCAAGTCCTGTTCTTAACATGAATTTTCTAGAATCAGTCTGGTCTGGTGTAAGAAGCCAAGAAACAGTTTAGTCACTTGCTTGTCTCTTGAAAGATTTTCTTTAGTCTTTGACTTTGTGGAAGGCTCTAAACTTTCCTACAGAATCCCAGTGTAAGGTCATTGTCTAGGGCTGTTAAATGTATGGGTATTGAAGAGCTCTTGAACAACTCCATTGGCCAAAGCCGCCTCAGCACGGGTGGACCTTGGACCATTCTATTGTGTTTGAGATACGATGTGTGACAGGGAAGGGCCCCCTGCTGTTTGCTGGGGGCACCCAGGATGGGGAAGTTGCATGTGTTCACATGTGCATCCATGTAGCTCCTGAGAGCACTGGGGATGGGGTGGGGGTTTTAATCTGCTCTGGTCCCTCAGCATGAGACAAGGCTCTTACCCAGGTTCTGTGCTGCTCTCCAGGCAGAGCCACAGCCCTTCTGTGGGTCTGAGGTGCCCCTGCCCAGACTAAGCCCAGGGCTGTTTGTGACAATAGAAAAAGGACAGTGGACCAGTTCTGCCAGGTTAGGCCATCTTCCTGTGCACAGACCAGGGAAAATGCTTCTGATCTGGGGTTCCTGGTATCCTGGTGAAGCGCTGTGCACTCCTTAGAGGCTGCATCCAAAACCCACAACCCCACTACTGTGCTGGAATTGCTGAGGGGAAGACCTGGAGGAATCCTGAGGAAGCTGGAAATGCTGAAGAGTTGTCTGACATTCAGAGAAACTCTCCAGTAGCCCAGACTCCTTAAATTGCTTTCCTGATGTGGAAATTACAGACTACATGTAACCTCAACTGGACTGCTTCATCCCACAGCTTTGCTGGCTGTATGTCTCTCAGTATTACTGTCAGGAGAAAAAGAAAAGGTTACAGCTTTCTTCCATCTGTCCCAAGGGATTCGAGGGCTGAATTTGGCTTTTGTAAAACTCCTGCTAACAGGAAAGGTGCCTTTGAGAAGAAGGAATGTGTGCTCTGCTTGCTTTATTTGGATGTTGAGGCTGACTTTTCTTAATTATTGAAAACACGACAAAGCCCTGAGTGCTGCCACCTGTGTCAGTAACACAACCATCAGAGGCTCCTGCTGGTGTGTAGAACAGGTCCATTAATGCACAGTTAGGCAGGAGTCCGTCATGCTGCCTCTCCTCTTACTGATAGGGAGGATGAAGGCCCAAATGCATACGTTATATGACTTGGTCTTGAGCACACAAACAGCTAATTGGTAAAATAAATTCCTGGGGTAGATTAGATCAATCCAGCCTTTTTTCCTGTAGAGTCAGTGCTTACAGACAGGTGAATTAGTCTGGGATCTTCACTGGAGCCTTCACAGAACAAGGAAGTTAGGTTTGTAGGAAAGTTTTAAAGCTCCTTACTTGTGTAAATGTAAAAATCTAGTTATGGGAGAATGCTTGCTACTTTGTTAAAAAGATTCCAGTGTGTGCTGTGGAGGTCATCAAGATTCCGTAGAAGAAAAGCACTTTGGTGCCTTCCTGTGGCAGGTTTAGAGGCAGTAAAAAGATGACGGATTCCAGAGGTGGCCCCATTTGGGTTCTGTTTTGTGACCCCCACGGTGACCAGAGCCTTGTGTGTGAATACAAAACTCTTGGCTGTGTGTGGTAAGGGTTGTGCTGAGCCTTTATTTGAATCAGTTACTTAACAAAAGGTGTTGGAAAAAAGTACAGGAGGTATTTTTACTCCTGGTGCTTTGATCCCTGTGTGCTGTACTGCTCCAGAAGGTGGGGGTGGTGTCTGTTTCTGGTGGAGTCTTGCTGAGGCTTGGTGATCATTTCCCTTCCAAGCAGAACGAAGAACTTGCTTAGAGGTTTTAGATTCTGTAGAAGAAAAGAAGATCCCACTGAAGCGGCTCAGTTGCTTAGGGAAGATTTTTACTTCCATAAAAACACTAGAACAGTGTTAAAGGTAGTGGCCTGAATTTCAGCTAAGGAAAATCAGACAATTGGAGGTGAAGACTAACTGTCCTTCAAGTGAAGCACAGTAAGTGGAGGCTGAAGGGTAGATTCTCTTGACTTGTAGACTCTTAAATGTAGTTAAGTGATTTATGGAATGTTTCTATGGAATGAGTATCTCCAGGGCTGCACTGTTTCAATAAATAATAGCAATTCCTGTTTTACACTGGTCAGATAATGCATGGTAGTGTTGGCTATCAGGCTTTGTAGGCTATAAATAGTAGTGGGCCTTTATGCAACCCAGAAGAGAGGTTCCTTTCATTTAATTTTATTCCTGGTTCCTGTGTTAAGTGCAATTCACTTTGTAAATAAACACATCACTCGATTTTTGTGCATGGTTATGTATTGTGGATATAAAGATTGCCAAATCATACCGTCTGTGTAAAGTTCTGTTCCAGACCCAACTGTGGAATGAGGTGTGGAGGGGGGTGTCCTCCCGAGCAGAGTGCGGGGTGTGGTGTGTAGCGGCAGGTGCGGGCGGTCCCCACTGCCCGCGGGGGTTTGCAGCGCCCGAGGGGGGGGGGGGGGGGGGGGGCCGGGGGGGGGGGGGCGGGGCCGAGGAGGGGGCGCGGCTTGGGCGCAGGGCCACTATTGGCCGCCGGTTGTTGCCAGCGGGGTCGCGTCGCGACGCCGGCGGGTTGCCCGCAGTCCATTGGGCGCTCGGGAGCTCCGTCAGAGCGGCACGGGCGGGGATTGGCGGGCGGGCGCTGGGGGGCGGCCCGGCGGCCGCCAGCGCCGCGGCGCTGGGACGCGGCGCGCGCCCCGCTGAGGGGCCGCTGGCGCCGGGAACGCGCAGGATTACCGGACAAACAAAAAAACCACCGAGGGAGGCGGCCGGCCGGCTGCCACTCCCCGCTCGCGCCCCACCGCCCTGGCAGCGCTGGCGGCGCTCGGCCGCGCGCGTGAGCGGTCGATCCCGGCCAGGCCGGGCCCGCGAGCCCACCGGGCGGGGCAGGGCCGGAACCGGGGCCCCGAGGTCCCTGACAGCCTCCCGGTGTCCCCCGACCGAGGGGTCGTCCCTTGTTGTAGGCCTGCCGCCGCTCTGACCTCCGGGAGCCTGAGTCCGCGACTTCAGGATCTCCGGCGTCACTCTCCCGCGGAAGTGGACCCCCTGCTGCCGGCAACGGGCCCCGTGCGAGACGCTGCTGCGGTACTGGCTGCGCTGTGTTTCGCGCATCTGCGCGGCCCCCGCGCCCTTACCGCGGCCCACATAGCCCGGCGGGGCGCGCGCTGGCACCGTCACCCGGGATCCCTCCTATGGGTGTCGCGTACAAACACCCAGGGACACCAAACCCGGAGGTTTGCGAGCACGGCGTGTTCATTAGATTCATAACTTCCCCGGCGTATAAGCATTTATTAAGAAGCTTCTCCTTTGCCACTGGGACATCCCGTACCTATTTTTTTTTCACGTGTTTGGCTGAGCGTCTAGATGCCCCTTTTGTCTCCGAACACACGGAACCCTCTCGCCCTGTTTGCAGATTTCCCAAGAGAAATGATCTCGGTGTCACATAGCACAAACCAATCTGAAGGGGTTGCTAGCTCCTATGGTTGGAGCAAGCACGCTTTCACCACGTGGTGCTAAGCTATAGTTTTGTCGATCGGACTTTCATAAATTGGTACAATCTTTAAGCTTTTCCTGTCTCATTAAATCAGTTTTTTTGATCCAGCTGTTTGTAACCCTCCCCAAAACTGCTGGTATTGGGGGATTTATCCAAAGACCAACCTGTGGCGTAAATGTACAGGAAGGTCGTATGATCATGGGACGCTGTTGTATTTGTTGCCAGTAATCAAAACACCTTGCTCTTTTACAGTTATGCTAGGTCTGGTTTGGGGGACAAGATTACAACCAACACGCTGTGCAGATCGCCTTGGAGGCTTCTGGAGTGGTAGCAGTTTCATTGCTATGGAATGTAGTCGCCCCCCAGAAATGATGCCACAAGGCATGGGGTGAATCGTTCTGCACTGCATGGTGCTGCTGCGACCAAGGGGAGAGACTATTGGAACTGTTGTCCTCGGGATAGAGCTGTGCAGAGCTCAAATTTTGCACACAGACTTGTGAGTGTGTTGCGCATGTTGGGATATGAATGGGAAAATTTCGAGTGAACTGCAAGTGTCAGCACTGTCTCATCCAAGAGCCAGCTTCTGCTTTTTCAATCCGTGCTTAGTTGTATTCAGTGCTACTGTCCCTACCTTGATATGTGTGATGATAGCTATATTGGTGCTAGGTTATTTCCCATCTCCACCAAACCACTGTCGCCCTTTATTTGCCTATTCCCTAAGGAAGTGTTTCTACCTCTCTAATACTCTATTCTTACCAGCCCGTCACCATTTCCCTTGCAATCTCATTCTCCTTGCTCCACTCAGCCTTCCAACAAGCAATTTGCTGTGATTTTCTATCCCTTCCTGATAACGCAGTTTCACTAGCATTTTCATTGACCTTTTTCCAGGTTCTTGTATGATGTCACTGTGGTCGGCCAGCCTGCATCTGGCTGTGGCTGCCCCTCTTGTTGCCTGCTCTGCTTGTGGGGACATAAACCACTGCTTGGCTGCCCCTCACACTGTGCATACTATACCTTTGAACAGCTGGACGTCATAGTCTTGACTTTTCTAGCAAAAAGTTTTATACTGTTCGCATCTTCCACAAGCGTTGTGCAGAGACTGATTTGGAGACTGGGATGCCCCTGGTTTTTCATGGTGATTTGAAGCAGTGATGATTGGCTCACCCATTTCGAAACAGAGGCTGGAAGGGAGAGCTGGACTCATAAAATGCCCGTTGTCACTTTCACCGTGAATTCTAATATTCTCGTTGCAGTACAGCATGTCATTAACGACCCCCAAGACAGCGCACAATGGGGTCCATTGCAAGACCAGCCTGCATAAGTAGGGAAGTCTAACAACTTTCGCCAAGAAGAGACCCAGGTGTCACAGGGAAACAGCCAATAGGACACCTCAGCTTGTGTTAGTTTACTCCCTGACACTCTACAGCAGCTATCAAGCTGGGGGTGTCTGTTCCTTAGGGTGCTGATCATCCACACTAAGCCTAAGTGACACAGAAAATGGCAATTCTCTCTGAACTAAATGTTCCTTGTTTGGGATGATTTGCTCTTCTTTGCTGTTGGATATGCACGGCAGGCTGCAGGTGTGAGACTCCCCCTTTGCTGAGACACCAAGGTGATCCATGCAAAATGGCAGAACTACAACTTATGACGGTGAGCAGCTTCCGACAGACTTCTATTCGCCCTCCTGGATGCTGAGGAGAGGGCTTTCCTCTCTAGTACTGATTGCGCCTGCTCAAGCAAGTGTGGACACAGTGTTTTCCTGGGGGGGAAGCACGGCACTGATTTCCCCTTGCAAACAGCTTGACCAAAATCAAGTCAAAATATCATCCCTACAGCAAGGATACGGACTCTAAAGGTATGGACTCGTAAGATTCTTTGAGTCTAGAAGGAACTGTTGCAAATCCTCAGGATTGAATTGCGTAGTTTTTACTGCGGTAGAGGCACAAAGCAAAATGGGCATTTGGGGTGCTTTTTCAGTTATTTTAAAATATCTTGTGTTGTTCACACTAAGAACACAGAAGCTTTTCTTGAGAAAATCGACAGGGAGGCGATCCAGGACATGGTGAACTATAAACTATAAGGATGAGTTTATTTTCCTTTTCTCACACTTGAATTTTTGACTTCAACTTATTGAATATTTCTATTTCAGAGTTTCGTTTCCAAAGCTTTTCCTTTTTTCCCCTCCAGACTGAGCTCTACGACTGTGTGTGTCGTTTTCTCTCCCAGTCTATTTACTCATCAGGGTAACTTATGCTGTCTTCCTGGTCCTTAGCTCCACCCGCCTTTCCACCAATATAGAAACCACGGTCTCGGTACTGAACCTCTTGTCCCCCTTGGAATCACTCTGGGCATGATCACAAGTGAGTGACACCTGTCACAAAGCCATGAGAAAGCTAAGCCGAGGGCCCCTTCCAGTGTGGTGAAGGAAAGACGCAACAACCAACACGGGCTACCGCCAAGTGGTCTCCAATGAAGTCGTATGTACACATTTAGCTTTCCTGGTGCATGAAATGACGCATTAATCTGGCTGAGGCTTTACCAGCCACGTGGCTTACTCTCACATTCATGTCACGCACTTAAACAGCAATTTTACATCCAGACTCCTGTCTTTTCTCCCTCTCCGCTCCAACTGTAGCAGGTGTTCCTGGAACCTGAGTCTTTGCTCCCATCCTTGCATTTGTAAGACTAGACCAGGTCACTGTAGCTAGATGCACTCACCTCAAGCGTGAGAGGGCGTTTATCCCCCTCCCTCTGCGTTTGGAGAGGCTCTTGGCTGCTCCATACTTGCTGGGCAAGAGGATAAGCACGGTAAACAATCACTACTGGGGTAATAGGATCTTGTCAGCTCCTTTCTTTGGTGGAAGGCCCTCCTGCTGTCAGATTACACAGCCATGTGGACCTAAGCCTACTGAGGGTAAAGTGCAGAATGACACAATCCCTTAGCAGGAACATCTGTACGTCCCTTAACGCAGGGTCCCTGAACCTGTGCCATCCCCCCAGTGAAAGGGAGCAGCCTAACCAGGAGCTGTGCTGACCTGCAGTTTCTTCTACCCATACGACCCTTGATCAAAATACCTCCCCTCCCCAGGCTTCTAGAACAAAGAGTGGTTTACAGTTTTGGAATCTGTAAATTTTTCACCCCATTTTCAATAAATAGGCCATCTGTAGTTTTATTTCCCAGATTTTAGGTAGCAATTCTATCTAAAACTTTATCAATTCCTATAGAACCTGAGATGTATAATGTGTGGTTAACCTCAGGACAGAAGTGTGAGTAACTGCTGCTTTGAATTTTAAATAATAGTTGACATCCTAAATTACATGATCACTGAAGGAACATTTCTCCTCAAGTTCCTAAAAAGACAGGAAACAAGGACCCAGGACCACACCTGGCTCAGGAAATAGAGTACAAACACATCAACACTTACCTTCTACAGCACTTTCTTTCTGAAAAGAAGATGCACCACCCTCATTTATCTTGGCTATCGAATAGGAGATTTCTTTGTTTGGCTTTGCACCAACTTTAAGTCACCTGTTTCTCAGCTGCCAAAGCAACGCCGAACGTGGCTAAAGTTTAGGCGGGCGACATAACGGGAAAAGGCCGACAACGCCG
>JAGMWU010000031.1:1342558-1410796 GCA_018697195.1 Certhia americana
GTTACTTTGTGCATCACAGAGGGTGGCTGCCCTTAGACCGACCTCTCTGTTGACGCATCACAGAAGTGGCTGCCCTGTGGGACTGACGCTCTGTGATGTCACAAAGGTGGCTCCACCAGGACTAGGCTCTGTGACATCACAGAAAAGGACGTGCAATATTGCGCTGACTGTGACGTCACGCGGTTGGTATGCCTTGATGACCTCTCTTGTGACGTCACAGAGGTGGTACCTGGTGTTGCCTTGTCCCTGAAATGAAGAAGAGGCTTTGGATGTCCTCAAGCCAATAGCTCTCATGACCCATAGAGAGTTGCAGCCCACCCTTCCTTTCTGTGAAAACCACAGACGAGGCTTACCGTAGAGATTGCCTGCTCTGTCAAACCACACCTGTGCAGCTTCAATCTCCCCTTTTGAGATACGCAGAGAGGATGGCTGTCCCGGGGCGTGCTCTGTTCCGTGACACCACCAAGTGCGAGCTCAAGCTTCCCTGTATGGGAAAACAGAGTAGCTAGCCAGGGGATAGCCTCTCTGACACCAAACACCTGTGCAGCTTCAATCTTCCCGAATCTGTGACAACGAGAGTGGGCGTCAGGGGCTGTCTCTCTGTGAGGACCACAGAGGGTGTCCCACCAGTAGAATCTGTCTGTGACACGAAAGAGAAGTTGCAGCCAGCTCCAATCATGCCATGATGTGTCACACAGAGGTGTGGACATGGGGCAGACCTCTGGACGTCACAGATGGTGGGCCCTTAGACGACCTCTCTGTGGACTCACAGAGGTGGCGCTGCCCTGGGACTGACCTATCTGGAGGTCACCAAATGGTGGCTCTACAAGGACGGTAATGGCCTCTGTGACATCTCCAAAAGAGAGACAGCTGCAATAGCCTGACTGTGACGGTCACAGAGGTGGCTTGCCATTGGGCAATGACATATCTGGGACATCACAGAGGTGGGTGACCTAGACAGACCTCTCTGAGAACTCACAGAGGTGGCTGCCCTGGGAACTGACATATCTGTGACATAACAGAGGGTTGGCTGCCCCTTGGTCGGATCCAGTTATGTGACTCAAAGAGGGTGTGCTGTTGGGAACTGACCTCTCTGTGCCATCACAGAAGCTGGTGCCTGGGATCTGACCGCTCTGGACGGTCACAAAGGGTGGCCCACCAGGGACTCAGGCATCTGTGACATCACAGAAGGACGCTGCAATATTGCCGACTGTGACGTCACAGAGGTGGCTCCCTTGGAATGCCTCTTGTACATCACAGGGTTGGTGCCCTTAGAACAGCTCTCTGAGACATCACAGAGTGGCTGCCCTGGGGACTGACCTATGTCTGTGACATCACTAGGCTGGCTGCCCTTGGTTGACTGTCTGGGACCCAACAGAGGTGGCTGTTTTGGACTGGACCTCTCTGTGACATCACACAGGAGGTGGCGTGCCCTATAGACCTCTCTGGGACATTCACAGAGGTGGCTGCCCGGGATGAACGCATTCTGTGACTCACAAAGGTGGCTCACCAGGACTCAGGCCTTCTGTGAATACAGAAAGACAGCTGCAATATTGCGAGTCTGTTAAGTCACAGAGGGTTGGTGCCTTGGGACTGACCTCTCTGTGAGTCACAGAGAGGCTGGCTACCTGGTGGCCTTGTCCCGGGAAATGAAGAAGAGAAGAGGCTTATGGATGTCTCAGCTATAATTGACCAATAGAAGGTGCAGCACACCCTCCCTTTCTGTGAAAACACAGAGGTTAGCTTACCTAGAGGATGATGCTTCTGGGCACCACCACACCTGTGCCGCTTCAATCTCCCCGTTTTGAGATACCAGGAGAGATGGGCTGTCAGGGGCCTGTCCTGTCTGTGACAACACCAAGTGTCAGCTACCAAGCGCCCCTGTCTGGGACAAAAACGAGGTAGCTTCGACAGGGGATAGCCTCTCTGACCACCACCAACCTGTGCAGCTTCAATCTTACTAATCTGTGACACCTGAGAGGTGGCTTGTCCCGGGGTGTCCTCTTCTGTGAGACCCAGAGGTGTCCCACCAGTATCATCTGTTATGTGGACAAAGAGAGGCAGCGCCAATATGACCGTCTGTGGTCAACAGGATGGTGGTGGCCATGGGGAAGACCTCTGTTGACGTCACAGAGGTGGCTGCCCTTAGACAGACCTCTCTGTGACATCCAGAGGTGGCTGCCTGGGACTACGCTGAGACTATCTGTGATAACAAAGTGGCTCCACCAGGACTCAGGCTCTGTGACCATCAGAAGGGACCAGATGCAATATTGACCTGGACTGTGACGGCACAGAGGTGGCTGCCCTTTGGATGACCTCTCTGGACACAAGAGGTGGAGTGCCTTAGACAAACCTCTATGAAGACATCAAAGAGGTGGGCTGCCTGGGGTCGGAAACTCGGGCCGGCCGGGGCACAGGGAGCCCTGAAAGCCCTCCCGGTGTCCCGTCCGAGGGGTGTCCCTGGTGGTGCGCGCTCATGATCGGGACCGGAGCCGCGCTTAAGGTCGCGGGGCCTCTCCGCGGAAGGGCTGCTGCCGGCACGGGCCCCGTGCGAGACGCTGCTGCCGGTACGGGCTGCGCTGTGTTCGCTCTGCGGGGCCCCCGCGCCTGAGCCGCGGCCATGCCCGGCGGGGCTGCGCTGGGCTGGGCTGGCACCGTCACCCGGGAGCTCCGGGGGTGTCGCGTACAAACATCACCAGGGACACAAGTACCGGAGGTTTGAGAAGCGGCGTTTGTTCATTAGATTCTAATTCCCCGGGTATAAGCAGTTATTAAGAAAGCTTTCCTTTGCCACTGGGATCCCGTACCTGTTTTTTCACGTGTTTGGGAGCGTTCTGATGCCCCTTTTGTCTCCGAACACACGGACATGCTGCCCTGTGTGCAGATTTCCCAAGAGAATGAGCTCGGTGTCATAGCACAGCTGAAGGGGTTACTGCAGTCCTATGTTGGAGCAGCAGCTGCTTTCCACCGTGGTGTAAGCTTAGTTTGTGATGGACTTTTCATAAATTGGTAATCTTTAACTTTCTGTCTCATTTAAATTCAAGTTTTTTGATCCAGCTGTTTGTAACACGCCAGAACTGCTGGTTTGTGGGATTTATCCAAGAGACAAGCCTGTGGCTTATGTACAGGAAGGTGATTGTATCATGGGAGCTGTTTTTTGTTGCCGTCTCAAAACACTTGCTCTTGTTACATGTTCTAGGTCTGGTTGGGGGACCAAGATTACAAACCAAACGCTGTGCAGTAGCCTTGGAGGCTTCTGGAGTGTGCAGTTGCTTGGATGTAGTGCCCCCAGAAATGATGCCACCAAGGCATGGGGTGATACGTCTGCACTGCATGGTGCTGCTGGACCAAGGAGAGTTTGGACTGTTGTCCTCGTGGAGAGAGCTGTGCAGAGCTCAAATTTTGCACACAGACTTGTGGGGTGTTGCTCATGTTGGGTATGATGATGGTGAACTGCAAGTGTCAGCGTTATCCAAAGCAGCTCTGGCTTTTTATCCTGCTTATTTGTATTCAGTGCTCTGTCCCTACCTTGATATGTGTGATGAAGATCTATCAGTGGGGCTGTGATTCTCATCCCACCCTGTGCCCTTTATTTGCTTATCCCTAAGGGACTGTTTCTATCCCTCTCTTAATACTCTATTACCAGCCCTTCATTTTCCTTGGCAATCTCATTCTCTTGCTCCACTCGCCTTCCAACAAGCATTTATCTGTGTTTTTCCCTTCTGATGCAGTTTCTAGCATTTTCTTGACCTTTTTCCAGGTTCTTGTTGATGTCACTGTGGTCGGCCAGCTGCATTGGCTGTGGCTGGTCCCCTTTGTTGCCCTGCTCTGCTTGTGGGGACATAAACCACTGCTTGGCTGCCCCTCACACATGTGCAGTATAATCCTTTGAACAGCTGGACGTTAGTCTTGACTTTTCTAGGCAAAAATGTTTGAATACTGTTCGGCATCTCCACAGCGTTGTGCAGAGGAGTGTTTGGAGACTGGGAGTGCCCTGGTTTTTCAGGTGTGTTTGAAGCAGTGATGATGTGTCACCTTTCAGAAACAGAGGCTGGAAGGGAAGGGAGCTGGGACTCTAAAATCCCTTTGTCACTTGCACCGTGAATTTAATAATTCTGATTGAGTACAGCAGGTTTAACTACCCCCAAGCACGCACTGGGGATCATTGCAGCAGCCTGCATCAGTAGGGAAGTCTAAACTTTGCCAAGAAGAGACCAGGTGGCACGGGAAACAGCCAAGTATGAGCCTAGTGTGTAGTTTATGGACACTCTACAGCAGCTATAAAGCTGGGGGTGTCTGTTTATGGTTAGCTGATCAGCACTACTGCCTAAGTGGAAACAGAAAATGGCATTGGAACTAATGTTCCTTGTTTTGGATGTATTTGCTCTTTTTTGCTGTGGATTGCACGGAGGCTGCAGGGTGAGCTCACCCTGTGCTGGACACCAAGGGGACCATGCAAATGAGCAGAACTACAACTGACTGTGAGTAGTACTGACTGTGAGCAGCTTCTGACAGAGTTCTTGACTCCATGGATGCTGGAAGAGGGCTTTCCTCTTCTAGGTGGCTGATGCTGGCCTGCATCAAGCAAGTGTAGGACACAGTGTTTCCCTGGGGGGAAGCAAGCACTGTTTTCTTGAAACAGCTTGACCAAAATCAAGTCAAAATGAGTCCATCCCTCAGCAAGGATATGGACTCTAAGGTATGGACTCTTAAGATTCTTTGAGTCTGAGGGACTGTTGCAAAGTCCTCAGGATATGACTTTGTAGTTTTTCTGCAGGTAGAGGCACAAAGCAAAATGGGCATTTGGGGATGTTTTTCAGTGTAGTTTAAAATATCTTGGTTTTTCACACTAAGAACACAGAAGCTTTTCTTAGAAAATGAAGGGAGGAATCCAGCATTGTGAACTATAAACTATAAGGATGAGTTTATTTTTTTTCTCCACTTGATTTTGATTCAACTTTGAATATTTGGAGATTTCAGAGTTTCTGTTTCCAAGCTTTTTTTTTCCCCTCCAGACTGAAGTTTAAGCTGGTGTGTGTCTTTTCTCTCCCAGTCTAATTTACTCTGGGTAACTTATGCTTCTGCCTGGTCTTAGCTCCAGCCTTTCCACCAATAGAGAAACGGTCTCGGTTACTGACTCTTGTCCCCTTGGAAGCACTCTGGGCATGTCACAGTGAGTGACACCTGGGCACACAAGCCATGAGGAAAGCTAAGCCCTAGGGCTCTTGTGTGAAGGAAATGAGCACAACACAAAATCAGGGTAGGCAAGTGGTCTCCATGAAGTCTGTGTACATTAGCTTTCTCTGGTGGTGAAATGACGCATTAATCTGTGCTGAGGCTTATCCAACGTGGCTTATCAGCACAGTTCATGTCACGCACGTAAACAGCAGTTTACATCCAGTCCTGGTCTTGTTCTCTCTCCAGCTCCAACTGTAGCAGGTGTTCCCTGGAACCTGTGTCTTTGTGCCATCTTGGTTGTAAGTAGACCAGGTCAGCTGTAGCTGAGCAATGCAGCTCAGCTGGGAGAGGGGGTTTCCCCCTGCAGCTGGTTTGGGAGAGCTCTTGGCTGCTCCTCTTGCTGGGCAAGAGGAAAGCAGGGAAGTCACTACTTGGGTGTATTAGGGTCTTGTGCTCCTTTCCTGGGGGTGGAATGTGCCTCTCCTGCTGTGCAGTTACAGCCTGTGGGAGCCCTAAGTACTGATGGTAAAGTGCAGAATGACAAAATCCTGAAAGGAGGGACTGCTGATATGTCCTGAGGCAGGGTCTGAACCCTGTGCATCCTCCAGTGAAGGGAGCAGCCTAACAGGAGCTGTGCTGACCTGCAGTTCTTCCTACCCATCGGCCTTGTAAATACCTCTCCTGCCCCAGGCTTCTCTAGAACAAAGAGTGTTACAGTTTGGAATCTGTAATTTGCCCCCATTTCAAATAAATAGGCATCTGTAAGTTTTATTCCAGATTTTATGTAGCAATTCTATCTAAACTTTTCAATTCCTGATAGAACCTGAGATGATTATGTGTGGTTAACCTCAAGGACAGAAGTGTGGTAACTGCTGTTGCAATTTTAATCAGTTGTCATGAAATTACTGATCGACTGAAGGAAACATTCTCCTCAAGTTCCTAAAAAGAGGGAACAAGGAACAAGGACCAGCACTGGCTCAGGAAATAGAAGTACAAACAAATCAAACTTACCTTCTTCAGCACTTTTCTGTGAAAGGAAGAGTGCACCAACCTCATGTAGTCTTGGCTTGAATAGGGATTTCTTTGTTTGAAGCTTTGAGAACTTTAGTCCTGTTTCAGCTGAAAGCTTTTTGGGGTTAGATTTGATAGTGGTGGGAGGGGAAAGGTAAACTTCAATTCTGGACTGTTTTCAGTTTATTTCCTCTCAGGTTTTCTTGTACTTCCCTGCAGACAAATCAGGCAAGGCCTGTGTCCAGAAGAACTAGAAATGCAGCCTAAGCAAAACGTCACAAATTGAGCTGAGAGAGTTTTGCAGCACAGATACCAATTGTGAAGTTCCACTTGAGGATTGAGGAGAGAATCTGTAGCAGTAAGGAGTGGGCAGAAGGGAGACACTGGTGCAGTGGCTGGCATCAGTGAATCCTTCCCTCTGGCTGACCATGGGGCTGCTCTCAGTTGGTGTCTGCTCTGGAGCTCTCCAGAACAGGGTGGTGAGTCACAGGCTAGCTTTGGTGGTGCCTTTGCTGGAAAGCTCTTTGAAAGCTGAATGTTCTGAAGAGATTTGTGATACAGCTAAGTTGAAAAATATAAATAGTCAAGTTGAATTCCAGATGAAATGTCTCCTGGGAATTGAGTGTGCTGCCTAGTTTTGTGCAGTGGTTGCACACTGGCCGTGCTGCTCTGAGCAGTCAGGGCGAGCAGGGCTGCTGCGTGCTGTGTTGAAGCTTTGTTCCAGCTCCAGTTCATCTCCAAGCAGATGTTATTACTCGTATAGCAGTAATAACAATGTAATGGTGCTTTATAAACCAAGAAGGAAAACACTGGGAAGAATGCAAGTTCTTTCTGACCTGGGCTTCCCAATTCTGAAATAATGTGTTGCATCCTCCTGAGTTGTGCCCTTTGAGGGACTGACCAGTTCCGTGGTGTGTGAGTGCTGCCATCTGGATCTGGAGCATGTGTTACTGCTACACTAAAATTCTGTTTCCTGAGGTATTATGCACACCTGGAAAATCCATTTGTTCTGAACAAACTGCAACTGCCTGGCAAGTGACTGTGCAGGACTGGGGAACACTTGAACTTTGACCTTGCTGCAGAGGCTGCCTCTGTTTAAAGAGGAGCACACTGAAGCAATAGAGCTGGGAAGCAGAAGTGTCTGCTGCTGGTGTTTTGTAAAAGCACATGGGTGCAGAGAGATGTGAGAAGCTGTGCTTGTGTCTGGTGGACTGGCTGTTGTCCCCAGTGATGGGTAGTACTCTGCAAAAATTGTTTTGTAGGCATGATAATACTTTTTTTTTCCCCTGGTTCATGATTTCAGTTTCAAGTCTTTCTAGTGCATCTTTCTTTGCCTGGAAAGAGTGATAAAATGCAGAGGAGCATGGGTGCAGAGACTGTGTAGTTGCATTATATAGTGAGTTGTGCTGCTGTTCACCTCTAAAAGCTGATGTCTTTTGAATCCTCAGAGGAGTCACAGGTGTTCCTCATGCCCCAGCTGGTTTTTGGTTGTTCCTGTATGAAACTTGTTATTAAAATGACTGAATTTTGATTGGAGATACTCTCTGCAAACAATTTTCTTCTAATCTTGCAATTCATTTTTCCAGATGATGGTAATTAAAGCACAGTAAACTTTCCTTTCATATGGCCTTGTGGCAGATAGCAAGTCTCGAAAGATCTGAGATAACTTTGTTAATTTTGGCATTCCAGCTGTAACATACAGCATAATCGTTCCCAAGAACAGCAAGAAAAAAATCATCCTTTAGGCTTCTTCTTGTACTGAATTTTTTTCTCAATATCTAAGCTTGAACCTTTTGCTTCTTCTTAAAAATTGAATAACTTTATTAGGCAATGAAGAAAAGTTGTTTGAAAAGCAGTGGGGGAACAACATGATAGGTACCCTGAAATCCAGGGAGCCTTGCTGTGTCACAGTTCTGCTGTGTCCACACAAGACCCATGCCTTTGGCCTTGTCTAAAAGTTAGGGTTCTAACCTGCTGGGAGCCCTGCCAAGCCCCACAGGAGATGTGGCACAGGAGCTTCATCTTTGCCAGCCAATGGTTTTCCATTGCTTCAGGACATGGAGATGAAGTGAAACTACTGCAGATGTTGATCCAGTATGCTGAAGTTTTGAAGGGGAGGGATGTCTTGGATGTTGGCTTTGGAAAACAGCAATTTTTGATCACCAAGGCTTGCTGCAGTAATTTTTTTACCTATGGTGAATAGAAGTCAGATCCTGGCAATGTGTCTCCTTGGAAAAAATGGCAGTGGAAGATTTATCTCTTCATCTGTGTCTGCAAACCCATTCGCCATAATCTAAATAATCAAGACTTCAGAGAGCTTCTAGAATATGTCTAAATAGTTTGTGGTATAGAGAAGTTATGATTGCTTGTCCCCAGCAGCAGCCAGTGAGTGAAGCCTTGAGTTACCATTGACTGCTGCTGCTGAGCTGTGTTTTTGGAATAGTGGAGAGGCAGCCCAGCCAAGTCCAGCTGTGGTCATGTCCAAATGTGACAAACATAGGACTCTGGAAAGGCTGTGTCCTCTAGGCTTCTGACCTCCTCCTGGGTGTTACGGAGTTAAACTTGAAGCATGTGTTTTTAAACTCAGCCCCAGGGATGAGGCAGGTGAGCCTCTGGAGTTAGCCCAAAGCTTTTGCTGTTAAAGGTGTAGGAGGAGTTTCCTGGTGTGAAGCTTTATCAGAAGGTTCACAAGCTTCCAGAATGTTGTGCCGTGCTTATTTTTTAACCTTGCTTTTTGGGGTTTGTTTTGAGCCCAGGGTCAGAGCTGTCCTCTGCCTCCAATCCACAACATTGCTCCACTGGCATCCTCTGAAGAGCAAGTTATGGCTGAAGTTTTTAAAGCATCTCCTTTAGTTGAGCTGCCAACCAAATGTTGCAGGCTGGGCAGGAAATAGAGAAGCTCCTGGAGAATGAAATGCTTTCCTGTGTGTTATTTACCAAATTTTAAAATGTTTTAGAAGCTGTTGCATGGCATCAGATCTTATTTTGAATGTTGAGGTATATGCTATAAAATGCTGTGTCACTTCTCTCACTGGATAGGGCTCCTCGACCCTGACTGTTAAGTGACTTCTGAGCATAGGACTAATGAGATTTCTTCGCAGGCCCTGAATGATGAGAAGAGTTGCTGACGGGTCAATTGTGGGCAGATCCTGCACTGGTCTTTTGGGTACTTTTAAGGTGTTACATAGCAGACCTGCAGGGTAACTTTGGGGTTGATGTATAAAATCACATATTTTTTATAAAGAACAAAATAATACTGTGGTTTTCAACCCTCAGCAGAAAGTATGTTTAAACAAACAAAAGTGAAAACAAAGCCCTGCACAGTTTGGGACCGGTTCTCGGGGTGGTTTTTTTGTTGTTGTTTTTGGGTTTTTTCTTTAGATTAATCCAGTTACAGAGTCTTTTACCAGTAGCAGGGAGCACTTCAGGCCATTCATTGCATCCCATCAATGTGTATCTCTGGTGGCAGTGTCTTAGGTGTGTGGTCACCTGGGTTTGAGGGTCTAGAGGCCAGATGTAGAAGAGGGGGTGCTCTGGCAGTAACCCTGAGCATGGGGTCTACAGCTACACTGGTGAGGCTGGTGGATGCCTCAGTAGGCAGAACTGGTGCTGAAGGATGTGCTGCACACCTGAGATTGAACATGGGCCATGGGGAGATGCGCATTAGCTGTATGAATAGGGGTGTGTGCAGGTGCTTAGATGTGTGCAGCAAGAAATTCTTTGTACGGTCTCTCTCGAGATGGAAAGATGTTCAAAATGGTTGTAGGGCCCAGGATTTGGGAAATCCAGTTTTAGTGGTAAAAAGAAAAGCACTGATGTTTGGAAATGCCCTTTAGCAACTGAAACTGGTGACATTTGCAGGATCCTATGATTAGAAAACTCAGTATCTGGTGTGCCCAAAGTGGCTAAAAGGGCTTTGGAAAGCAGGCTGGGAAGCCTTGCACCTGGGCTCAAATGTCAGCTCGTGTGAGCAGGGGTTAGAGCTCTGATCTGTCATCAGTGAGTGGGTTACCTGCTTAAAAAAAAAAAAAAAAAGTCCTGGTGAACAGATAGTTGGGTTATGTTGGCTACACAACTTGGTTATCTCTGGTGATGCCACGGGTGAAGTGCCAGGTCTTGGTTACAGTAATCAAGGAAATAGGTTGCTCAGTGAGAGGAACAGACTCGGCTGCTGGCAGACTCTTGTGTTGGGTTTTTTCTTGGTGGAGCTGTCCCAGGGAAGCCAGTCTGTTCAGGAGCTGGTGTGTGTGTACTGCACCCAAAGCAGGTGGAGCTGGTTCTCGTTCCAGTTTGCTCTGGATCCTGTCAAAGCCAGGATTGCTCCAAGGCTTTAGGCTGTTTGGGATATTCATTAGTGGACAGGCCATGAGCAGCAGAGCCATGACCTGACAGTCCCCATTACTACCATCATTTGGCTGAAGCCTTTTCTGTTGTCTTTCTCATCTTGACTGTGCTTTTCCCTTTGTGGCTTTGATCCAGGTGTTCATCTGGCCTCCTGTGGTTTTCCTGCCTGGGAGAAATAATTGTTTTGTCTGTCTTCAGAGTTCAAATATGGAGAGCAGAGCTGGGGGATCCTTTAGCTCCTTGACTCCTGCTTACTTCTGCTGGGCACATCTCCTGGATGAGCACTGGTCCAACCTGATCTCTGCAGTCTTTTGAGGAAGTTTTGCCTGCCTCATTGCCCTTTGGATGACATAAACTGGATTACATATCTCTGCAGTGTATGAGGACTGATGAGGGAGAGTATCTTGCAGGTGTGTTTCACTCAAGCTGTGGAGGAGGATCCTGCACCAGCACCCTGGTCTCTGCCTTGGAGCAGTGACAGAGCACAAGCTGCTGTTCAAGGAACTGGCTCAATTGGCTGCACGTGTTTGAGTTTGCTCTTCTGAGACAGCTTTCCACAAACAGGGTTTGGTTTTTTTCAGTTTGAGTAGTTATCTACAAACTCAGCCCTTTATGTTCTGATTCTGCTCAGAAGCTGAGGATACAAAATGTTGCTGAGAAGAGACTTCCCACTTATTTGCTTATGTCTAACTGTGGCAGCAGAGGGGATATTGGCAATGAACCTAGTGTCTCTGAGACTCTAAAAAATGTGGACAAGAAGTGTATCCCCAAGGAATGGGCTCAGAAAACACAGATGCTTAGAAAAAAAGTGCGTGGTTCAAACCAGCTGTTTGTTTCTCACCCTGGGATTTTGATGTTTCTGCTGTAAACGGAGCTGCAGAAGGGGCTAGAATTTGATAATGAGGGGCTGAGGGTGCTGTGTGTTCAGAAAAGGAGGTTCAGGGGGAGCCTTCTTTCTCACTAAAACTTCCTGGAAGGAGAGTTCAGCCAGGTGGGGGTCAGTCACTTCACCCAGGTAACGAGTGACAGGAAGAGAGGAAACAACCTCAAGTTGTACTGTGGGGCTTTAGGCGGAAAAAATTCCTTCATGGAGCAAGTGGTCAGGCACTGGCACATGCTGCCCAGGGCAGTGGTAGAGCTACTATCCCTGCAGGGATTTAAAAGCTGTGTGGATGTAGCATTTGGGGACATGGGTTAGTGGTGGGCTTGGCAGTGCTGGGGGAGCAGTTGGACTGGATGATTTCAAAGGCTGTTTCCAACCAGAATGATTCTGGGTTTGGGTTGGATGAGCTGTTGACAGTTGGGAGAAAAGCTGTGTGTTGATGAGCTGCTCCTTCAGGGATCAGGAAAGGGACTGACTTGGCTGTACACCATGGTTCATGTTCCACTGGGTATGGAACTGGGACCTGAGTGCACTGCAGATGTTGTCTTTGGATTTCAGTTACTTCTTGACTAACCATTAGAATCTTGCTGCTTTTCCTTCATATTTGCTGAATGGCATGAGTCAGATATTAAAGCAATGACTTCAGGTTCCACCCTGGGCTGGACCCCGACAAGGAAATTCCAAATAATTCGTAATAGAAACCTGCATGTTTCCTGAAGAACGGCAGGGTAGCCATTCCCTTCCAGCCTGAGCAGGGCCCTAGGGCAAGGCCATGGGGCTGCCTGTGTCTGTCAGATGTGGAGCACAAAGAGCCTCAGTATAAATACTCCCAGGACACAGTCAGTGAGGAGTGAGGACAGTTTTATTCTGGTACACGGAATGGACTTTTTCCTCTGGACTTTAAAATAAACAACATTTTTTCCAAACAAATGGAACTGACCTTTTTAATAAAAGCATATATTTTCTCATGCTTGTTTCAGTAAGAGCTTGTTAATTTTAAAGAACTCCTTAACTTGCAGAACAGCTGACATAAGTAATTCTAATAGCATTTATCATCTTTTTGCTCCATAAAGTTGGAGATTTTGTAGTCTTTTTTGGAAGAGGAGGAGAAATAAGAAAAGTACCTCTAACTTTGTGTGTTTTTTGCACAGGTGGAGAGAGAGGCTGAGTCTATGAAGTTAATTTTTAAGTTGATGAAAAGATTCATGTTCATTTTGAAGAGGATTTACCTGCCCACAAGCTCAAGCTAATTCCTGCTCAGATGCAAAGGAAGGATTACAGATAGTTATCAAGAGCAGTTTTTAAAAAGAGATTAGAAAGTTTTCTATTAGAAATTAGAAACTATTCTCTGAAGTGAGGGGATGCTACCAAAGTTGGCATCTGCTTCTGAGGCACCAGTGAAAGGCTCTCTCCCTCTTGAACACATGTACATGAATGAAGGAAGCTGTCCTGACAGATGAAGCCTTTGGTTGTGTGAGTTGCTTCATTTCCAAGACATGAAAAAGCACTTGTGCTTACCCAAATCAGTGTTTTCAGGGCTTCATGGATCATGTTCTTGTACCGGCTTTTTGGGTTCTTTTCCTCTGTAGTGTGGTCAAGCCTCCAACCAGAATGAGCCCTTTTTTTCTTTAGTTATTTTAGTTAGATTTTGGCTTAGTTGAACCTGACAGAACTGCAGTTTCATGGGAATGTTTGACTCCTGTTGTGCTCAGAGACCTAAAAACAAAAAAGCCTTTCCTTGGATGGGATGGTGAAGGTTTGTTTGCCTGCTCCTACCTCCAGGAGGCAAAGATTGCAGATTCCCCCCCCGACTCCCCTGAAATTTAGCAAACCTAATTGTTTCCATATATCTTATTTGGGGTTGTGGTTATTTTATTTCCTTTTATTCCTCCCCTTGTTTCCTTTTCATTGCTTTCATTTGGACTTCATTTATGGATTTATTTCATCTTGAAATCCAGCCACCAGGATGAGGCAGCATTCCAGCTCTGATCCCAGCAGTGCTAGCGCACAGGGATTACTATGTGTGCCTTACATAAGGCAGTCCTGTTTACAGACACAAGGATTTTGGTTTTACCAGCAGTACAATGTTGTTGGATTGTGTTTAGTGTGACTCACTGTAACCTCAGCTCTTTATTTCTGCACAGCTGCCTCTCAGGGACCAGGTTAAAGGTGATTGGCAAAACCAGGATTTTTCTAAATCCGCAGAGCATACCTGATTTTGGGGATGAGATACCCCCTGCCAGGGGGGACCGTGGCTCTTTCTGGCAGCTTGGATGAGCTGCTGCCTTACCTCAAAGGCAGAGAGCTCTCCTGTCCACATGGGACTCATCAGAACCAGCTCCTGCTTTGCCATGTTGGGCTTTTCTCTGTATCTTTTCTCCATTTCTTGCATTTGCTGTTTGTTCTGTCTTCTTTTTGCTGGGTAAAGGTTGAAAGTATGCTGGTGTGCTTTGCTGTTTGCAAGTGGCTCTTGTAAAAGTCTGGTTGGTCTGAGCAGTTGAAAGGGAAAGGAGGTCTGTTACCCTTCCTAGGGAGGATTTTTGGTGCTTTTGGGAGGTTCATATCCACAGATTCACTGCTGGGATGTACCACAGTGAATATAGAAATGGGAACATGTGCATTTCTTTAATGAAATAAAGAGAAATAAGATCAAAGATGGGATGGGGGAGGCTTGGACAGTCCTTCAAGTGCTCAGAAAGCTCCTGAAGGCAGCTGAGAAGGGCCTCCTGAACCCAGCCACATAAACTGGTTTAGGTGCCCTGTTCAGGTGAAACTTTGCTGTATTTATGGAGAGTATGAATATAAGTTTTCAGGATGGCTCTAGCCAGGACAGTACAGGCCTATGGGGGTTCTGGTTGCCTTCCCCATCTCTGTGTCAGCACATTCAGTTTGAAAGGCTTTATCAGGTTAAAGGGTGGTTACCAGGAATTCTCTCTGGGAAAGGCAAATTTGCAATTCTGATGGTAAGTTATGTAAGTAGAACACTTGGAGCCTTAATTTTATGGTAAGGCAGCCTCACAAAGCCTATTAAAGGGGACAGAAGACTCACAAAACTGCATTTATGTTGGGGCCCTGGGGTGCTGCTAGCATGAGCGGGGCTGGAGGATGATGAGATGTTGGGCACTCCGGGGTTCTGGGTTCTGACTGTGGTGCTGTTCCTGCAGGTCTCCCTGGTGCCGGGCCTGGGACAGAGGGGCCCAGAGCTGCCATGACGACAGGCGACTGCTGCCACCTCCCCGGCTCCCTCTGCGACTGTCCGGGAAGTGCTGCCCTCTCCAAGTCTGTGGAGGACTCGGACATCGGCCGCCCGCAGTACATCACACAGGTCACTGCCAAGGACGGGCGGCTCCTCTCCACAGTGATCAAGGCGCTGGGCACCCAGAGGTGAGGCTGCTGCAGGGACAGGCTTGGAGATGCAGCTGGGCTCTTCCCCTGTGTTGGTGGCTCAGGGGTACAGGGAGACAGCAAAGTCTTGTTTTGTGAAGGAGTTTGCCAGGGTGCTTATACTGAGTGTAATCCTCGTGAGCCATCCACTCCCAGGTCTGTGCCCTGTGTTGGGCTCCTGCTGTCCCGAGCGCTGGTGGCCTGGAGCTGGCATGGTCATGGAAGCCCCAGCGCTGCAGTTGCTTGGGTGAGGCGGCACAGGTGCCTCTCGCTGCACTGCTGTCATAGCCTCACAGGGCAGGAGTGAAAAGGTTCCTGCCATGCTTGCAGGGCAGTGTGCTGTTCATGGAGATGTTTGAAGGGCTGGAAGGGGAGCACAGCCCGTGTTCCAGGATCATCCATGGAGTAAAGGTGTGGTGTTGGTCTTCAGCCGCAGAGAGGGGAGGGAGTTCCTGTTACAGGAACTACAGCATCCAGCTATTACTAGAGGGGACACATGGCAGCTTCACTGGCTCAGACTCCTGATGTGACTTCTTGTCATTTATTTTGAGCAGCTTCTAGAGTAGAGGATATTTGGCAGTATTGTTCAGTACAGCTACTGAGAGCTGTCACATTCTGTGTTCAGAAATCCTGTCTGAACAGCTGTTATTTTTTCAATGAGTTTGGTCAAACATTTATGCGATGTGAAAGCCGTGATTGCAGACATGGGGGAGGGACGCAGGGAAGCTGGATGAGAACAGAGATGAATATAATTGCTGCATCCAGCAAACCTGGAGCAGGTCGATAAAAATATGGAAGTAACTGGGCTTGCTCTCTGGCAGTAGATAGTCTGGGTGAGAAGTTGTTTAACACTTTAGAACTTGTGGGGGTGTAATAAGTGTGTGGAAAAGCTGCATGGAAACATATTAAAAAACCCCAACCGGATTCCTTATGTTTCTACATGGACACCAGTTTGTTTCTTTTGGTGGTGGGTTTCAGTGTCTTCCTTGTCACCAGCACTTAGCACAGCAAAACCAGGAGCAGTGTGACTGCACTGGAATGTTGAATTACTGATATGGTGTCTTCAGCCTGCTGGAAAACTGTGTCTGAGAGTGTATCATGTAGGAGTGTGAGCGGGCCCCCACCGGGGGTGGAGGGGAGGGAAGGAAGGAAGGAAAATGAATTCTGATAAGAATTTTTTTTCACACACTGTCAGCAGATTTTTTCATTTTGGATTGTTTGTTGGTAGCCAAGGTTATAGTAATTCTTTGCAAATATGAAACTTCCTAAACAGGAAGAGAATGGGTGAAATATCTTACAGATGCTTTTCTTTGGAAATGACAGATGCATGAGAGCAGTGAAGGCTGTAGGGGATTGTCTGTCTGTGTCACTAGGGCCCTGTGTGCGGACTGTTCTGGTACAGCATTTTATGGCAATAAATGCTACAGAATTGCTAAATAATTTAAACTGGAAGGAGATTCCATAGGATGGCTGGTCCACCCTTCTTTTAGAGCAAGCCTGCTAAGAGTCTTGTCTGATGTAGTTTCCAGGATCTCTGAGGATGAAGAGAACATGGGTTAGTAGTTTACCAGTGATGTTTGGCAGAGAGAAGGGGATGGTGTACATTGGGTGTAATTTGCTTCACAGCCCTAAATATGAATGAAAGTCCAATTGGGATGAAACCAGCTAAATATTGAATTTAAAGTGGTAGAGATCTCCTGTGGCACACAAAGAGAGGAATTTTACTTCTCCTTTAGCAAGCTGACATGCACTTCCTTGCTTGCTCTACTCTTTCCTTCCTGTCTCACCAACCTTTTTCCCCAGTGTGCTCCTTTTCCTTGAACTGTGCTTCTGTACCTCACTCTTGCTGTCTGTGCAAACGAATGGAAGTGTTGCTGCTGCTTTTGAAGATTGCTAAGTGCTCTGACTGTTGTGTTGCAATCTCACAAACCTTTGCAGTCAGGTGGGGTTTTTTGAAGTCAGAATAGCAGTGGAGTGTGAACTATGATATGGGTTCAGTGTGGCTTTTGTTCTGTCAGCAGTATCTAGAAAAAGGTGATATCTGATAACACTCACCTGGATTTCAAGAGGACCTACAATAGGTAGGACCTACAATCTTTGCAATAAAGATGTTCCTTTTTCACCCTCTCTTGCACCCCCAAATCTGGACAGCTTTGGATGTAAGAGGAAAAACTTGTGAAAGAAACAGCTTTGTGGAAGGTGGGAAGTGAGATTCTGGTGAGGACCTGGTTTCCATGGTCCAGGGAAGGCAGTCCTGTCCTGGGCCTCTGCTGTCTAGTATTTTGTTCCTAAATGATCTCAGTGAATGCTGAAGAGATTAACTGAACTGCTGGAAACAGTGAACTTTGTGGGTGTCTAGAACCATCTGGGGCTTCCCAGGGAGCCCAAAACATCCTCATCATGGGGCTGTCATATGTGGCACAGTGCTGCTAAGAAACCTGTGCCTTGGCATGCCAGCTGGGATATCCAATCCCTGTAAGTGTTCCAGGCCAGGTTGGCTGAGGCTTTGAGCAAGCTGGTCTAGTGAAAGGTATAGCACTAATTGTTAGCACCACAGTTAGTGGTGCCAGCTGAAGGTATGAGGAATATCTGAGACCACATGGATGGTTTGAGTGTGATGAGCAGCTCAGGCCTCCTGTAGGGAAAGTTGCAAGTGTCTCTGGAAGTGTTTGTTTCTTTGGTAGTTATCTCCGGTTCTGTGAGATCTGTGAGGTTCTGTGTGATTCTGTAGTTGAAACTCGTTGCCAAGGAGGTGTTGTTCCTGAAGCACCAAAGCATTTCTGCAGCCACTGAGAGGCTGAACACTGCAGAGCTGTTGTTCCTCTGGGGAGGGTCTGCCCATGGGATGCTGGAAACTTCGGGTGCAGTGATGGGCAGAGGGTTTGTATGCTGGAGACCTTGGTCTGGGTACCTGCTTGCTGTGAAGTATGTTGTGTTCTTGGAGAGGTGAGCTTCCAGGGTCAGTTCAGTTGTGTTAAGTTCAATTAAGATATTGCTGTTCCTTGTGGAGTTCCTGCTCTTGGAGAGAGCCAAGGTGGGCTGAGAGTGGGTAGGTGATCTGGTAAATGTGACCTGATTGCCAACCTCTTGAGTGGCTACAGGTGGCTGGGGCATGCTGTGACTACTGTGAGTCATTTGGCTTTGCTTTGGGCTTCTGGATTTGCATGAGTGCTTCAGGCTTGGTGTTGGGTTTAGTATCAACCCCAGCCCACTGTGAGCAGAGCTAAAGACTGCGGGACGTGTGCTGCAGTCACTTCTGATCTGGCCAGGCTGATGTGCCATCTTCTCTTGTTGTTATGGTTCTTCCAGATTTTAAATGATCTAAAATGTCCTGAGCACCTCCATGGTCCCCTGAGGCTGTTTTCTTGCTGTAGCAGGCTCCTGGAGTGCTGTGTCACACTCTGCTTGCTGTTCATGTGCCTTTCTGGGGCTTGGTGGGACCAGACTCTGTGGCTGTGTTGTTCTGCCTGCTCTGACTGTGATTTCATTCTGTTTGTCTCTCATTCTACCTTTTTTTAGTGATGGTCCCATCTGTCGAATCTGTCATGAAGGTGGAAATGGGGAGGGACTGCTTTCCCCATGTGACTGCACAGGAACACTGGGCACCGTGCACAAGAGCTGCCTGGAAAAATGGTTATCCTCCTCCAACACAAGTTACTGTGAGCTCTGCCACACAGAATTTGTTGTAGAAAGAAGACCAAGACCCTTGACAGAGGTACCATTTTCTTCCTTCTTCATTTTTATTTCCATATCATTTGAGAGAAAATAACTGATTGCCCTACTGTTCTTGTAGTTCTTGCTGTCTTCCTCTTCCTTGCAGTACCTTTGTACTCAAAAAGACTCTATTTGGAGAGTCTCTTGTCAGACCAAGTAATGGAGTTGCAAACACGCAGTAGTGGTGTTTGGGGCAGCTCCTACGTGTGACCTGCTCAGGTGCTGCCTGCCAGTGGCAATCACTGTGTTTGTGGCTGTGCTTTAATGCCTGAGCATCAAAATGCAGATGCCACAACATGACTGACTGAAATATGAAGTTCTCATAAATTTTCTTTTTTTTTTTGCTGTTGGTTTTAATCTTATTGCAGTGTTGGATTAGTGCAGCTCTCTTGCATGTGCCTCCCTTGTCATGTTCTGTTCTGAAAAGTGAGATATTGAGATTGCTGATACTGTTTGTAAAAGACCTGTTTTCCCATGACTAATATTGATGTGTGCTTCAAAGGCTTCAGACCTTGCTCCTTCCTGCTGCTCTGTGCTTCTCCCAGTTGAAGGAGGAAACAGGACAGGGCTCAGCTGGTCCTTATGTTCCTCTCTGTACTGACCGTAGAGGGATCAGTCTATCAGCCTCCCAGAGTGGAACATACAATGCAGGCTCTGGCTGGTGGGTCAGGCTTTTTTGTTTTGGGAACAGAGGCAGCATGGACCAGGTCATTGTCTGACCTCAGGGTTCAAGTGTACATCCCCAAAAGAGGAATAAGTAAACTGGTAAGGTGCAGTACAAATGGCTTAAGGATTTGTTTTAGAAGATAGTTTAATGCCTGCAATTGTGTGAGGTCTCCTCTGTCAGCGTGCTGCTGGCTTGTCTTGGGGCTTCCTTCAGTACACTGTGTGACTGCAGAGAAGTGTCACTCTGCAGCTGGTAAGTGCATTTACACTTAACAATTTTGGGAGCCCTACATTCCTGCAGCCATCAGCAGTGGGAGGCTGGGAGCTGATTCTTAGGAACAGACTACTATTACCTGTCAGCTGTTAGAGATTTGTCGCTGCCTGCCACCAGTATGTGGAGGCAGTGTTATTTTGGATTTGTAGTGGAAACTGTACTTGTCCATTCTCTCCTTCCCCTTGCCCTATCTGTTAGGTCAAAACTGAGTCACAGCTGGAATTCCAAGTTGCTTTTCACATTTCTGTTTTCATTCCCATCAATTCCAGAGGTTGCTTCTTTTCTCTTCCCACCTCCCTCTGGAAACAATATTTGTCCCCTCCTCTCCATAGTCCCCAGCTCTATTTCTCACACTCCCATCTCCTTGTAGTGAACCTTGGAGTGGAAAAGAGTCCACCGTTTAGGAAAGTATTCAAGCTTCAGTTTGCAAAATGGGTATTAAGTTTTAATGTCTGTTTAACTTAAAACTGACTGTCATGGGCTTGACACAGCCCCAGACAGGAGGAGGTTTTAGCCTACAATGCTAACCCAAACCATGTATCTATCTAGCACAGTAACTTGTATGAGCATTACCTCAGTGGTTACTGCTATTGGGGTCTTACTGCTTCTCTCCTAGCTGCTCAAACATATAAATTGGTGCTTTGGCCAGTATCTCTCAAACAGTTGTTTCAGAGGTTGCTTTAAAACACTGCTTTAAAACATTTAGGGAAGGCTGTATCTTGGCTTTGAGAACACAGTGCAGGCAAGCCCAGGGGTAGAGAGCTTGCTAGGGCTTATGCGGGCCAAGTAGTGAGTGCAAGTCTCAGATGTTTTAACTTAAGAGCTGGTAAAATATTCCTGTCTAGAAACAAACATATTTGGAAGTTTTTTCAGCTGTCTTTCACGATACTGTTGCACCTTGTAACAACTGTAGGCTTGGAAAACTGAACACTCAAATAAAAGCTCAAAGGCCAGTATGTATTGGAGGAGTTTCTCCTGTGAAGCCAACTCTGTGCCTCCATGAGGAGCTTGCTGGAAGAGTGGGACAGAAATGTCTTGTCTGTCCTTCAGTGTGGGTGAATGAGCATTCCAGGACAATCAAATTCCTGTGGAAATTTGTGAGAAGCCTCTCTGGACTAGGGCCTGTAAGGATATGTTGATCAACAAAGAAACTGTGGGTGCTGAGAGGTTATGGGTGGACAGCATTTAATGAACTCAAACACAGGAGAACTTCCACTGTGCTTTCAGACAGGAATGGACTCCTTGGCTGTTACTGCCAGCTGGCAAAGGCTTTGGAATTCCAGTGATTTGTTACTTCTGGTATTTTGGGACTGTCTGTGAGCATAGTGAATGGGATGATCTGCTCTATTGTGGTGTCTTTTGGGGAACAGCTTGCCGAAAGTGCCTTGTGGGCCTGAAGGCTGGTAAGCACCTGATGAAAAGTCACCAGGCATCTGGTGAGAGTGATCCCTGCTGCAGAGCAGAGCCTAATATGGAGCTCACCTTCATGTTACAGCCCCAGAGCAGTTCCTTTGCCAGCAGCTTAGGGGCAATAAGGTTTTCTCTGGCTTGGAAAGCAGCATATAGCCTGGTTTAACACAGCCTGTAGCTGTGTTTAACAGTATCAGGCTGCTCTTGCCCTCTTTGAGGGCCGGCAGCACGCCCCGAGGCGATGGAGTTCGGTGTTTACTTGTGGGGTGTGTGCTCTTGCTAGAGCAAAATGGCTAACTTGGCTGGAAAGACCGCCTGGTTTTGTTGTATTACTTTCACCCTGCTATAAACCTTTCTTGCCTGGAGGCTGGGGAAAGTGACCTGGAGTTCAGCTTCTCATTTTCCTTGGGAACTATTACAGCCACTCTGAGCTCCTGCACCACTGCAATCTGTGCTGGGCAGAGGCAATGACATTGAGTATGCTTCATCCCGTGAGGTTTGCTGGGGCTTAGAGGTCACCTGACCACGTGTGGCTGCTTTGGGAAGCTCCCGCTGGTAGCAGAGGCTCTGCCCTTAGTGCAGAGCCCTTTGGAAGGAGCTGATAACCCCTTGGCCAGCTGGCTGGCACTTTCCATTAATACTCTGCCTGTGGTCTGGTGCAATCTCATCCCCATACCAGACCAGGCTGCAGCTCTTCACCAAATACTTTTGGGAAGTATCTACTCCAAGTTGTTCATCTGTTTCTGAGAAAGAGGGCTGAGGAAAGAGGCTGCTTAGTCATCTAAAAATGTCACAGTTCCCCCAGCCACCTTATCTGGGAAGTTCTCTGCCTCTTGTTGTGAGGAGGGGTGGGGAGTGTTTTGAAACTTTGGGGGAAGTGATGTTTGTGGTGAGTGTGCTGTTGAGTAAGCCCTGATAAAAATTCACTGCTCACCAAATAAAGCTGTGAAATCAAAATAGAAATTAAGAGCAGAGGATAAATGGGTGGAGGCTAGGACTAGGAATGGTGTGGGAGCATGCTGCATGGCAGAAGTGTCTGTTCCATGTGTGAAAGGCTATCCAAGCATTCTTAGCTCTCTTTTGCTGTCACCCGGCCAAAAGTGAATTTGGTAACATGCTACCTGCTGCTGCTGGGCTTCTGAGGAGAAAGCAGCATTTGCTGTTGGTTCTGCCATGTCCTGCCTTTCCAGCCTGAGGAGAAACTTAGAGCTGGTCATCGTGACTGCCGCAGTCACTGGTCAGTACAGCTGATCTTTGGGAAAGGACCATCAGCTTCATTAAGAACTGGCTTTGTCCATGTGGTTTTGAGATCTTTGAGAAGGAGAGGGTCTGAGGCTGATTTTGGGCTGCCGGAGGCATTTTGGTGAGTGCTGAGGGGGAAGCTACATGGCCAAGTTGAAATGCTTCTGTGTAAACTTCCTGATTTCTTGGAAGTCAGGAAATGCCATGACAAAATTGTCTTAGTTTTTACTTCAGGCCTCTTGTCCATCTGTGTTACAGTGTGGTCTTCGTGGTCACAATCTCTGTCTTCCAGAAGCAGTGCATGGATGGAAGATGCTCACTAGCTAACTGTGTTAATCCTGCTGTGTCCCTGCTCACCAAGACCAAACTATTCGTTTTCTCATAAGCTTCTCTGGGGTACTTATTGCTGTGACACCCAAGCACTTCACAAACAGTAATTGAATTTTGCAGGCTCCTTTACAGAGGAAAGGTGTCAGCTTTGTCCAGTATAGATTAAAGATAATTTATTAATAGAATTGTATTTTTATTTTCTTTAAGCAGCCATTGATTTATGTTGTGGTCTGTTCAATGTAAAAACAGTAACACTGTTGACTGCCAGTGTGCCTGTTCTCTGAATCCAGAGTGGAGAACTCATCTGAGCCCAGAGCCAGCTCTGGCAACCACAGACTGGCCCATGGGTATGGGAGAAATAACTCCTGCAATTCAGCTTAGTTGAGCTATTTTTTAGCTAAGATTAAGAAGCTGGTTGAAAGCTAAAAAAGCCGTGAAAGGATTTTGAAAACTGTCAGGCTGTGAGATCACTGGGCTGAATAGGGGTATGTTTTGAAGATCTGCAGGTGGAGATGGAGAACTGTCCACCAACCTTGGGTGGAGAGTTTTGTAGCCAGAGGTGCAGGACACTGCTGCCTGTGCTATGAGAAGACAGAATGGCTTCTGCTCAGCTCTGAAGTGGTCTCCAGCATAAGACAGATGTAGGCCAAGGTATTTGAGTGAGGTGCATGTCCCAACAGAGAACAAAATGGCCAAGCCTTGGAGAGGGATAGTTTTCCAAGACTTGATTTTCCTATATGATAGTTAATTTAATGAGCCTCCATATGTTTACAGGGAACTGATCTGACTCCAGGACACTCTACCTAGCATAGCTGGCATAGTCAAAAGAAGCAAAACTCTCTGTATTCCCTGGAAGATTTTGGCATTTGATATTTAGATGAAGTGTTTGAAGTGTAAGTTGCAGCAGACAAAGCTTTCCTGGAGGAAGTGCTTTCCTCTTTGTTCTAATAATATCGTGTGCAAGAAATGCCCAGTTACTGCCCAGAATTTTTCTTCAGAGAGTATCTGTACTTTGCTGTCCAGGCCTTTGGACCTGTAGGATTGCTGCAGCCTAGACAGCTCTTTCTCCCAGGCCACAGGTGGTCATACAGTTCTCTAGGCATGATTGAGTTTATTTGTCCTCATGTTTCATGCCTTAAATGTGTCTCAGTCAGACCTTGTTCTTTAAAGTCCTATATAGTGTATGGAGAGAACAGAATACCTCTTGTGATTAATTAATTAATTCCTGCCTCCTTAGAAGGCTATGTTAGGATGTGTCAACTTGTCTGCAGGAACCTGCCTCTTCCTGGGTATAGGAGAACCAGGATAAGTGGTGTTACAGGTAACTGATGTATGAGTCAAAATATTGCCTCTCCTGCCTCTGTCCTTAATGTTCTCCCTTCCACAGAAACTCTTCTCTTTGGTCTGGGACAAAATCCGTCACAAACCTATTTTCTCTTACAAAGTGGTCTTCCTGCTGGAGATACTTTTTCCTGTGGGATTTGAGGCTGAGATGTGTGGATGAAGGCATTTGGGACTGTATTGGATGTGTTATGTATTTCCAGAAAGCATTTCTAAGGGGGACAGTGTGGCTGTGTTTCTGCAGCCACAAGCCCTTCTGCACATCTCCTGGCATTCTCCCTGGCTGCAGCCCACTGCCCACAGAGGGAGGTGGGTGTGTGCATCGGTTTGTATTGGTGTACCTGAGCCCGCTCCTGCTCATTTTTACTTTCTCAGATTACCAGCAAGAGTATTTCCTTTCCAAAGCTGCCTTGTTTTGTGTGTTTTGCTGTGGCACCCACCCTCTCATTTCCCTCTTCAGTTCATTAACTGCTTGTAAAATGTTTTAGCTTCAAGCCATTGTTAATTTTGTCCCCTTTGAGTGTTTCTCTATGGGCTGAAGAGAAATACCACCTGGGCAGTCCAAGGGCCATCTGCCCTTGCTGTGGGCCTGCTTTGGTTTCCGAGGCACAGTCCAAGCATGGGGAGGGTCAGATCAGGACTGTGCTGTCAGCCCAGGTCTCTGCAGAAATGTCCTGGGGTTGCAGGTCAGGCAGGTGTCAGAGCAGCAGCTGTTTAGTCCCAGCAAAGATCACTCCATACTCCAGCAGACGAGTGTATATTTGTTCACACAGCATGTAAATACCAGGGAGAGGAGCCAGGAGGTTTCAGGTCTCTGCTCTGAGAGAGGACACAAACTGCTGGTGGAGAGACCAAAGCCTCTCACTTTTCTAAAATTACTGGGAGGTTGAAAGTCAACATACCCTCATGGTGAAAGCTAACAAGTATCATGCAGGACTTGATCATGTTTCTGCAAGCATTTAACATCTTTTAGGCAGAACTCATTTAAGACATCCCACTAATTCCAAAAAAGATTTCTTTTTGGTGAACTAGTCACTGTTGGAGCAGTCCAGCCACACCTTTTATTTCCCAATTTCTGTCCTTGCAAGCAAATCTTGTCAGGGAGTCCCAAGAAAATTTTGCTTCCATGTCTTCAGTGCTGATGCTTTCCACCAATGTTTTAACAGCTTTATTTATAAATGGGCTGCTTTAGTGATTCTAGTGTGCTACTTTGCCTCCTCAAAACAGCCCCTCCTTCCAAGGGTGCTGTACGGTACAGGAGCCTGACATTTTTTTGCTCCTATCGTTTTTCTTGGAATTTATGGTACAATTTTGAGTAAAGATGATTACTTTTCAATGATTGCTAATACTTTTAGTTCACTTAAACTGGATATTTTATGTAGGTCAGTGAATTATTATTTTGTCTCTTGAAAGTACAGTTTTCAAACACAACGTCACATGCAATGAAATGTGTTTGAAATTCTCTGAAGAGTTGTTTGACTGTGTGGGTCACACTAGAGTAGGGGACACCTCCCATGGATCTGACAAACGCAGTCCTTTTGCTTCCTTTTCCTGAGTCTCCTGCAGGTCTGTGGCTGTGGGAGATGCTGCAGAGATGTCCCTGGAAAACACAAAGGGAGGGTGGCAGGCAGGAATTGTGATGTTATGCCTGCTTATGTTATTAGGGAAAGAAGTTTTGTCTCTGGGTGCAGCGCCCAGCACAGCACTCACTGTCCCCCCTCCAGTTCAGTGAACTGAGCTGTGATATAAGCTCTCCCCCACCCTTCCTCCAGCCTTATCTTCATTGCAGACAGACTTTTCCCTTTGCTTTCCTCGAACTCATCTGCTGAACTCACTACACCATCATCTGATCAGTGTTCCTCTACCCTTCCCCAGCCCACCTCTCTCCTTGCTCAATGCACGCCTCTTTTAGACTCCTAAAAGATCTAGTGTAAAACAAATCCTTCTTGGTTCCAGCTGAGTGAGTTCCCACTCCTCTAATTTTTTTCCTTTCTCTCTTTACTTGAGTTTGACTGGAGATGCTGTCTGGGGTGTCCAACATGAGATCCTCTTCACACTTCTCTGTGCAGTCCTGAGCACTGCTTAGCATAAAGCAGGTCTGTTTGGGGCCAAAATGGGAAATACTTCACCCCTGCACTCACCAGGACTAGTCTTCCTTGCCTGTCCATCTTCATGCTTTGTCCAGCCCTCTCTGTGCTGTGCTGATCCAGAAGACTAGGGAGCTTTCTCTGAGGCACAGCTGCTGGCGGTGCTGTGATCCCATATTGATGTGTGTTATGGTGTGGCATTTGCCATGGTGCCACCAACGATGGAAACACATGCTGCTCTGGAGGAAAGTGTCCCAGTAACCTGCAGCACTGTTTGGGTCTGTTCGTCTCCTGTCCACCATTTCTAGTGCTCCTAAATCTCTTGGGTCAGCCCAGAGCCCTGTGCTTCCCAGCAGCTGAGGGTGTAGAGAAGGCTATCATCCCTGTAAAAGGAGAGATTTGGTTTGTGGAGCATTGGTGGCAGGTAGCTGGGGAAAGGAGGATGAGGAGGGGCAGCATGTAACTGCTCTGCTTGTAGGGCTAGGGGCATTTCTGGGACTTGACTTCCTGAATTCTGGGTACTCTGTCAGAAAACATCCCTTCCCACCTTGGTGAAGGAAACAGGACCATTCTGCTGGGGCTGACCATGGAACTCGATGGCCTGCAAAAATGTTTTGGTGCAGGCCCAGAGAAGGGATATGAGAGTCCCTCATCTGAAGCTGTATTTTTTGATTCAAAATGTTTCTCAGGACAGAGACGGGGCTAATAGTGCTGCTGTGATCAAGTTCATGTGATTTTTTTCTGGCCTTTATAGCCAGGCACCAGGTCAGCAGTGGAAGGAAAATCAACAGGCTCCTGAGAAGCCACAGGGTAATTGGTGGGCAGAGAGCATGTGGGATGTTTTGTAATGCAGCCAAATACTTGTGTGGTGCTGTGGCTTGCCATTGTGCTGTAGCTGTGAAGCTCATGGGGAACTCTGGCAGTGTCAGCTGGTGAGGCTGGCGGGTCACACTGGTCCTGACTCATGCACACCAGAGTGAGTGGTCCAGGTGCAAGGCAGGGAATGCATGTGCTGGCTGGAGAGTGTTGTGGATGGTGGGTGGATGGAGAACCCTGCAACTGCTCCAAAGCATCTTCTGAGAAAGCAGCTCTGAGCAGTGCAAACTGTTACTGTATCCACACTCACACACACTACAACAGGGTCTGTAAAGCCTTCCTGAGAGGTTTATTGTAGACTCACACCAGAGGAGTTCAGGGTTAGAAGCAAACCCATCCCTAAGGGGACCAGGGACAAAAGATGAGATACAATGTATAGTCTCAGGTTAAGTAGGGTCAGGGGGCAGAGGGGGTGTTCAAGGGCAGGGCAAAGGGCAGTGACCTGTAGGAACAGGGGTGAATTACCTAGTGCAACAGGGCACCATGGGAGAAGTCTCCTTTGTCACCCTAAACTACAGGGAGCATATGAAGCCCCTGGGAGGTTCTTCCAAGGCATAGCCTCTGTAGCCTCCACAGGAGAGTGCTGGTCCCTGCAGTGCCAGCACAGTGCTGCACTGTGTGCTGTATGGGATGTGTTCATGAAACAGGCTCACAGCTCATGGTCATGGACATTTAGCCACACAAACTAAGTAAGCTGCAAGAATCAAGGAAAGCTAATTTTTAAACACCCATTTATAAGCCCCCAGACAGACTGCAAGGTGCTGAGTGCTGCTGGGAGAGTCCCTCTTCTATCCACTCCTCTTGGTCCTGAGGGGCAGAATGCAGCCCAGCCTTGAGATACATGGAGCAGGAGGTGCTGGGATGGACAGGCTGAGAGACTGCTCTGATATGCTTTGAGTTTTGCCCTTGGCTTCCAGAGGAGCTGATGATGTCCTGGTGCCTTTTACTGCCTGCTCCCCTCCTGCCTCCCATCACCTGGGTTCACCCAAGCTTCATGGGCACTGCAGCACCTAAAGGTCAGCTTCTCTTCATCCCATAGCCCTGCTATGGCTCTAAGAAATAAGCTCCCTTCCACAACCAGGCTGATTCCAGTATCTGGAAAAGCCTCAGGATCATGCTGGAGGACAAAGAAATATTGTTGTACCCAGAATTCTGTCACACAAGCAGAGATAAGTTGTATCAAGCAGGATCTAGACTCAGCTCATAGCCTAAATGACAGCAAGCCTCTTTCCATTCAGTCTCAGACATGATTGCAGTGTGGAGGCTGCTGGAAGAAGACCAAGTTGTGCTTCTGTTGCTTTCCCATGCTTACTTGATAGTTTCCCTACAAAAATCGTTTAATCTGCTTGATCACTATATGGATTGTTTGCAAAGTTTATTTAAAGTCCCATAGGCACCAATGTGTTGCTGTGCCAGAAGTGCTGCACCCTTAGAGTGGCTTATTGTATTCCATTTTGTTAACTGTGTCAGTGCATATTGGTAAAGTAAATCAACTACTTCAAAAGGAAATTAATTTGCTTCCTGCCTTTATATGTTTGTCTCTCATCTTAGGGAGGAGGAAGGAGTTTCAAAAGTCACAAGGAATATAAGTAGAACTAAGATGCAGTAAAATACCTATCTGCCTGAACTTCTTATTGTGCAAGGGTCAAAAGTGCCCTAACATGTCCTGTTGCAGGGAGTGGGGTGCTCTGGGCTTGCTGCCAGAAGGAACTTGGTCCAGATGGGGTGATTTGGCTCACTCACCTGAGTGCTGTGTCACCAGGCAGCCCTGTCCCAGTTGGACTCGGGAGAGCCTGGCATATTTAAGTGCTGGGGCTGCCCAGGAGGTGCTGTGTAATGGGAGCAGCTTTCCTGTGCCAATGAGTTGTTGTCCACCCTCACTTCCTCCCAGGACTGCTCAGACTGCATGTGTGGTCGTTACTGTCCCCACGCAGCTCATCACACTCTGCAGAGCCATGCAGGTGGGGACCTGCAGGTCTGCCTCCTTACTCCCAGCTCCTGTCCAAACGACAGTTCTGCCTGTTCTGAAAGCTGCCCAGTGGAGAAGGACATGGTCATGCTGGTCAGCAGTGGCTGAATATGAGCTGTATGACCAAGAAGGCTAATGGCAGCTGGTCTGTACCAGGCATAGTGTGGCCAGCAGGACCAGGGCTGTGACCATCTCCCTGTGCTGGGCACTGATGAGGCCCCACCGCAAATCCTGGGAGGGGGCCCATAGTCCAAGAAAGACACTGAGGCACTGGAGTGTGTCCAGAAAAGAGAAACAGAGCTGGGGAAGGGTCTGGAGCACCAGGAGCAGCTGGAGTGGCTCAGCCTGGAGAAGAGGAGACTCAGGGAGGAACTTTTGGCTCTGCACAACTCCCTGACAGGAAGATGCAGCCAGGGTAGGGGTTGGGCTCTGCTCCCAGGGAACAAGGATGAGAGGAAATGTCCTCAAGGTGTGCCAGGAGAGCTTTAGGTTGGATATTGGGAAAATTTCTTCATGGAAAGAGAGTGGTCAGGCATTGGAACAGGCTGCCAGGACAGTGGCATCGAACCACTGTCCATCCCTTGAAGTGTTAAAAAAATGTGTGGGTGACTTGAGGACATGGTTTGGAGGTGGTTCTGGGTTGATGGTTGGGCTCGATGATCTTGGAAGTCTTTTCCAACCTTAGTGATTCTGTCATTCTTTGAGGTTTTCTTCTGGCTGTCTGCCAATAAAATCATGCTCCAAATGGCTTTAGAATCAATGAAAGTTCCTTGACTGTTACCACAGAAGTCTTCAGATGATTCAGGTCACGTCCCTAAAATATCATGGTTATGAGTCTTCCCAGGTGAAATTCCTGGCCAGGCTCCTACCTGTCACTGCAGCATCCTCTCCTCCGCTCATGGCCACCTCAGTGTTCTGTCCCAGGTGCTGCAGAACCTGCTGTTCCTGTGGTTCTAACCAGCCCAGCTACCCCTCTGTTCCATGCCCAGATTCACCAGCTCCCTGTTCTCTTTCCCATTTCCACAAAAGTTGGCTGTGCTTCCAGTCCATTCTTGCCCTTTTGCTCTGGCTCAGTGAACATCCCTGCTGCAGTGAAATCTGCATTCACCTGCATGCCCCTTGCCCTGCTTCCTTCTGGGCCTGCTCTCTCTGCATGCCTCTGGCCAGCTATGTCCTCAGGTTACCTGTGCTGAGGTCTCATGATTTCTTGCATACCTGCCACCACCACTTTCATATTGCTACTTAAATGGTGGTTTCTGAGTAGGAAGGGAGCTTTGTGTGCGGAGTTCCCAGATGGGTCCCTTCCCAAGCTGTCTGTTCCAAAGCAGGTACCATACTCCAAGTCTGGCAGTAGGATTGACCTGACAACCCAGACCCCTTCCCTGCTCTGCCTGTGCCTTTTCAATAATATTCTCCAAGTTTTATTTTAAAATAAAACTTTAAAAATCCTGAATGAGGAAGTCATCTTTGTGAGGAGAAGGAAGAATCTGCAGGCCAGCACACACAGGTCCCAGTAAAGATGTGCTGTAACAATTTGGTATCTGTAGGAACCACAGCTTTTTGCTGTTCTAAAAAAAGGAAAGGAAAGGCTGGAAATAGCATAATCCCAGGAAAATAGAACAATTGCTGTTGCTGAAGTTAAGTATCTGAAATGAACCCACACTGGAAGCAAGTCAGGACTCCCAAAAGAACAAAACATTTGGAAATTGCCTGTAAAACTCTATAAAGTGCTGTGATTCTCCCAAAGGAGCACAAGGGCTAGGTTTGGAACAGGTACTTTTATAGCTTGGCCTTGCTGCAGACCCCAGTGCCCCTGTTTCCCATAACTCCTTCACCAGTTAGAGTCCTGGGTCTGTTTCTGCCGAGACCTGTCAGATCTATAATGAGCCAGGCTTTACTGAACTGACGTCCTGCAGTGCCTGCTCCTCATTACTCCAGAGGAGAGCCCAGGAGCTTCTGTGTTCACAACTGCCTTTCCTTGTACACATTCTTTAGCTGTTTCTTCCATTTCCCTTGTTAGTTGTTAAACTTAGACTTGACACTCTCTGGTTCCATGTTGGAGAAGGTTGATGTGAGTCAGGCTCGGACTGCACAGCGCAGGCAAGAGCTCCCCAGCTTCTGCTTGCCATGTGCACTGCCTGTCACAGACTGATCCCCTTCTTTCATGCTTCCCGCAGTGGCTGAAGGACCCCGGGCCCCGCAATGAGAAGAGGACCCTGTTCTGTGACATGGTGTGTTTCCTGTTCATCACTCCGCTGGCGGCCATCTCAGGCTGGCTGTGTCTGCGCGGGGCCCAGGACCACTTGCAATTCAACAGCCGGCTGGAGGCCATCGGACTCATAGCACTCACTATAGCACTTTTCACGATCTACGTCCTTTGGACACTGGTAAGTGTCAGCTGCCAGGGTCCTGCTCCTGCTCAAACAGTAGCTGGAAGCACTGGCTTGCACCTCGTCAGTGCCACCTGCTATTTCTGCCTCCCTGTGTGAGAACACCTTGGGCTCTTCCACTTGAATGTCCGTTTAGTTATCTTCATGTGCAAGCTACTAAAGTTGTTGCTGAGAATGGAAAACCACTTCCTGGTCATCTCCTTTCAGACTGTCACAGTGTTTCCCAAGTGCCAGGTATCTGGCACAGACATGCCGGAGTGGGGCTGAGGCTGGGTCAGGTAGTGGCCCATCTGTGGTTCAGGAAGAACAGACTTGGTACCTGGGCAGTGCAGGGGAATAGTAAAATATGGAACACGTTCGATTCCTAATAATTTTCCACCATATCCCTCTGTGCTTTTGCTGCTCAGCACAGCCTGGCCATGCCTAGCTGGTGTGCAGACTGGCCTTGGGGGTCTCTGGCCACGACTAAACAAACTCCTACACAGTTTTTAGGTGTGTGGAAGGAGCTCTCTGGCCCTGGGGAAACCTTTGGCTTCTCTTATGCTGGGTTGTGAGGTCAGCCCCAAGTCAAGGCCTGATTGCTAGCCTGCCCTGGCCCACGGCTGCATGGGGGACACTGGGGATTGCTGGGAACCTGCCCTTGAGCCAGTCTGGGTGTTGAACTGATCTGCTTCCTGCAGATGCCTTTTTTGGCATCTCTGGACGTGCTGAACTAGGGGGTGAGTAGCTTGTAGCTTGCAGGGAGCTGAGAAGAGCAGGACAGTGAATGCGGGTTTGGGTGTGGCACAAGTGGAGGTTCAGTGGGACTGCCTGGCCCATCCCCAGGGCCCTAGCACTGCTCTCTCCAGGAGCTGCCAGGCCAGGGACTTCCCTCAATTTCCCATTCACTTTTTTTGTCTTGGGTTGCTGGGTGGACTTCTGGGTTTGGATCTTGATTTTGGCTGTCCTGTTCCAAGCCCTGTGTGTGCTCATGCCCTTTTCCAGCTGCTTGCAGGGAAACACCATCTTGGGAAGGGAAGAAGTGCACTTGTTGCAGGAGAAATAGTGGGAGCCCAAAAAGCTAAAAAGCTGGCAGCCCTATGGGCAATAGCAATTCCCCCGTCCATTTCCTTGTCGTCTTGTGTTCCAATTTTTCAGAGTAACCTCTTCCCCTGGGGCTGGATACTCCTTACAACTCTTTCCCCACAGACCTGAGAGCCAGGGCAGGATGAGCTGGTGCTGCAGCAGCCCCTGCTCTGGGGGCAAGAGTGCCTGGGGGGCAAAGCTGGAGCCACTCCTTGCACGTGAGCCATGGAGGAAACTTTCCATGCTGCATGTTCCTGCATGAAGGTTGTTTCCATAGGAAACCAAGCTAAAACTGGAAACCTTAAGAGGAAGTGTTTCCGTCTTCTCTATCTCAGAACTGATTGGGAGGAGCTGAAAACCTGGAGGAAATGGAAAAATTTTTGTGCAGTAACGAGTCCTGACTAAAATGGCTCTAATTCTGCTGTGCTTCACTTTTCCTTGAGCAAAGGAGGACATTAGATGAAGACCCTTTATTCACATTCAGCTCATTCAACCCTGGGCTGTGCAGTACAAGGGGCTGATATGTGGGAGGGGTTCATGGCTGTAACCAGTGTGAGAGTTGTGAGAGAGGCTTTAGCCAAGGCTGCAGCTCCTTCGTGAGGAACAGGAGCCTTCCATGAGGTTTCCACCATTAGCTCCCCATTCTCTGAAAACTGGGAGATGAGCTTGTCAGCAAACAGTCTTATTGCCACAGTCCCTCTGCAACAGGAAGGAGGGGTGTGCACAGATCAATACGCTCAATTAACTCAGTGCCACAATGGCACAGCTTCATTTCTCATAAGATGTGTCATTGATCCATCTAGAAGTTGGTTACTGAGAAGTTACTGAGTTTTCTGTGTCAGATACACTTCCTGGTATATTCTAGTTGCCAGCTAAATGCTTCGTGTAAGAAAGCCTGTTTAGATCCGTGGCTGACTGGATTCGGTATTTATGCTGAGCTGGAAGCTCCCCTCGCAGGGCTGCTCTGAAACTGCAGGGCAATCTCCTGCCTCTGCTGGGCTGCTCCGGGTCCCTCCAGCCTTTGCATCCTCCCCTGTCTCCCTGTGGATGGACAAGCCTCCCACACCACGTTTTTGTCAGGAAAAAATGAGTCCAGCTGCTGTCCTGTTGTTGGAGACAAAGGAGGGAAGGTTTTTGTGCAGGACAAAGAAGGTTCCCTGGGATCTCTGAGATGGGAAGATGCTGTTTGGATTCAGACCCTTGTTTTGCTTATCCAAAGGGATGACTGCAGCCTGGGGCTGGATGAAGGGGCCAGTTGTAGCTCATCCCCACTACATTTCACCAGTCTGGACCCAAACCTAGCTGAGCAAACCCCGTCACACTCTGTTGGTGCTGCCCAGAGGGTCCCTTTGACTGTGCCCCACTCAGGCTGGTGTCACCAGGAAAGGATTGATTGCTTGTCAAAGGCTGGGGTCATGGAATACCCCAAACTGTGCCGGGGTCAGTGCTCTCTCCCTTGCCTCAGGATAAGGGGTCTCCAGAGGCAGAGGGGTGCTGGCACCAGGCTGTCCCTGTGTGTGCTCTGGCACGAGTGGCAGGGGTTGGTGACAGCGCTGCGTTCTCCCCCACCAGGTCTCGTTCCGCTACCACTGCCAGCTGTACTCGGAGTGGCGAAGGACCAACCAGAAAGTTCGCTTGATGATCCCAGCCTCGCGGAGCCCTCACCCCGTGCCCCACTCCCTCCTCTCCGCCAAGCTTATGAAGAAGACTGCAGATGAGACCACCGTCTGAGCCATCCTGCAGCTGGCCAAGGGGGAGGGTCGAGTGTCCGCACAGGCCCAGGGAATGTGGCAGCTGTGGGGGCACTGGAAAACAATCATCCCACCCTAAGGGACTCTGCGTTAAGCACGTGCTTTAGACCTTGGTAAAGAGACACATAATCAACATCTGTGTGTGAAATGGCCCAGAAGAGCCTGATGGCAAAAAATGCCTGTCTGCAGGGACTTTCCTATAACAAAATACCATACATGGAAAACATCTCCCTCTCTGTCTATATATATATATATCTATATATATATCTATATATAATATTTTTTTTAATGGCCATACATATTGTGTTTCAATCCTTCTGTGTTGATGTTCTAAGCTTCAGGATAGAAGCTGGCAACCTGATCTCATTCAGAGGTTAAATCAATGCCTTTTCTCCAAATGAGCATATGAAGAACACTTTTCATCAACCATTCTTGAAAGTCCCCTTCTTCTTTGCACTAAATTGGTTTTGATATACTGCAGCAGCCTTCCTGTTACTCTTTGGTCTCTTTTGTGGTGTTTTGTCCTTTCTAGAAAGTTGAGTGTTTTTAATAATTATTATAATCCCAGAAGGAGTAAAATGACGTAATACCGAATGGAGACATTTTGTATTGTAAAGTACTGTAATTTTGAGAATTTCAGTTTCAGAATGAGAGAATCTTTTCTGGTGCAGACATGATCTCACAAAATGCTTTCCTTGAGATCCTGGCTCATCCCCAGGACTCATATGCACTCAGCCCTTGGTATGTCTGGCAAAGGTAGATGGAGGATAAGAGGGTGGGGAGAGATGGCTCCGTACTAGCTAAACACACCATTGCCTTTTTCTTTGAAAAGATTGAGAAAGGAGCTTTCCTGACCCCAAAAGGTGGGAGTTGGAAATCATCTGTTTGTTGATGTCCTTTCCACACCTTGAGGCTGAACGTCCTGTAGCATCAGTTTCACTTGTACCTTAGCGGACGGGCCATTCCCTGCAGTGCTGGCAGGATGCAGGTGCTCTTGGCTGTCTCTGCGCTTTATTTGCACATTCCAGAGGAGCTGCTGGGATTGGGTTCATCCCTGGTAGCACTGCCTGCCTGTTGTGTCCTCTAGCGAAACCCCCCCAGTTTGCTGGTTCTCCTCCTTCTCCTCCTCCTCCTCCTTCTTCTTTCACCTCTGTTTCCAGCACATGAGCTCACAAAGCCCTGTCTCAGAGTGTCCCCTCTGCCAAGAGTGCCCCTGGTTTGGCTTTGGTTCTTGCCTCTGCCACCTCCTCACCCTGCCAGACAGTGCCCATGTCTGGTGCTGAGTTTTTGTGAGCCTCCGAAGTGGCACAGGCTGTGAGGACACTGGTGGTGATACTGACCTGCCAGGTGCTCAAGAGGTGTATGCAGCTGCTTTGCTGCAGCCTGGGCTCTGGCCTCTTGGTGGTGAGGGTAGAGAGAGGCAGGAGGCAGGCTCTGAGGGGCCTGTGTCCTTGCAGTGGGTGGTGGTGGTCATGCACTATGTCCCTCTGCCCCTTTGCTGAAAGCAAATGGGTCAGTGCAGTGCCCTGTGAGATGGAGAGCTGTAATTTCCTGAATTCCAAGCACCACATACACTTCATCCTCCTCCTCTCTTGCTGCAAAGCAGGATGTGTTTCCTTATGTGTTCCCTCACCCTGAGCTGGAAGTTGCTGGTGGCCTGGGCAGTAGTGACCAGTGTGCCATCTTGCCCAACAGGATTGCTCCAGCCCGGGGCCCTGTCTCTGTCTCTCTCCTCTTGTCTCCTCTTCCAGGGTTCTGATGCAGCTTGGGGATACCCTGACACATCTTGCAGCAGCTTCTCTGTGCCCTGAGGGCTGCTCTGAACTGGTTTATCTTCCAAGCATGAGGAAGGGGTGAATGTCCTCCGCTACAGCCAGGCTGCACATCTCTGCTCCCCTGCCTGTCCCTTCCCTTCTTCCACGTACCCATTGGTGTTTGCCCTTCTCCCAGTCATGCACTCTTGTAGGGATTACTCTGCTCCTGGTAGTCTTGGTGGAGAGGCTGCTGCAGCCCAGCTCCAGTCGCAGTCCCTGCTCCAGTCGCATCTCATTCCCATGCAGGTACTCCTTGCTCTGCACACCCCTTCCATAACAGCAGGCTCTGCACCACTGCTCTGTGCCTTGTCCTGGGTGCCCCTTCCTTCAGTCCCTTCCCAACAACCCTCTTGTCACTAGGACATCACCAGTGAAGAAAAATGGGGGGGTGGTTTAACCTTCCCAGCCCTGGCTGCCTCCCAGGAGCTTGGCCCTGCAATGCACAGAGTTCTGGCAGGTGATGAGGGATGCTCTCTCCCCTAGCATGTCCCCAGGGTAAGGACTTCATGGACCCAGTGTTCCAGTTAAGAAACCCACTGTCAATCTAAATATGCAACTGTGAAAGCCAGAAGCCCCTGGCTGGGGCAGTGAGGGCCAGCCCTGTGCTGCTGTGTGATTGCAGCTGCACTCAGCATCCTTGGCTTTATTGTCATTGCCAATACTTGGAGTTGTTGCATGTGCCCCTGCAAGACCCAGTAGTGACTCCTTGAGTCTGGTCCTCCTTCCCAGAGGAGATGTTCAACTCGTGGATGCGGGCAATCGGTATCTGACCCACCACCTTTCAGTGCGTTCTGGGGAAATGGGCTGTGCAATGATGTAAATAAAAGTGAGACAAACTTTGGGCTGTTGTGTTGTTATTGGAGGGGTGCAGTGCTTCAGAGCCCAGGCTTCCTCCCTGAGAGCACCCCGGTACCACCTGCCCAGGCCAGCTGCCCTGGCCAGCCCCCAGGGCCCCAGCAGAAAGTTTCAAAGTTGGACAAAACCCAGGGCTTTTGTAATTTATGGGCAGTTTCTCTGTTGGTGTACAGAAGCCTGCCTGACATGGGCCAAGCAAGGCAATGATGTTTGGGCCAAGTCAAAAGTCCTTTGGCCCCTGGCTGGGCCAGGGATGTGTATGGGGCTGCTTGGAAAGACCCTCGTGCTGCCATGATGCCACCCCGCAGAGGCTCCTGATGCTGCCCCTTTGAGTTGCCTGACCCAGGCCTGCCCACAGCCCTCCAGCCCAGCTCAGCCCCACACTTCAGGGCTGTGGGAGATGCCCATGCTCTCACCTGAGCCCTGGTGTGGTCATGTTGGGCTGTTTCCAGCTGTGTCCAAGGTATGTCTGAATGTGTCAGAGCTGTGTTCAAGTGTGACCGAGCCGGTCAGAGCTGTCTGAGCTGTGTCTAACTGTGTTTGCACTGTGTCCAGGCTGTGTCTGAGCTGTGCCCAAGTGTGTAAGAGCTGTTGGCAGCTAGCTGCCGGGTAGGAACCTTGCCTTGAGTGCTCACTACCTGCTGTCTCTGAGAACCATCCAGGGCCAGCACCATGGCAGGGGCTGCAGGGGATGGAACCTCAGGGCAGAGACTTGGGCAGCCATTGTTCCCTGTTCTGTGGGGCAGTGAGGAGGCCCAACATCCCCTGCAGCCTTGGCCCCTGTCCCTGGATCTGTGCTGCAAATCTAGGCACACCACACTTGCAGTGGGGCATCGGAAGCTGTGAAGCTGCCTGTTTGAAGTGCCACTCAAAGCACTGCAACACCAGTATTGGATGCATTTCTGAGGTCATGGACAAGGCTTTAGCCTTGGGCAAAACCTTGGATGAGTTTCCTGGCCAAGTTGTCAAATCAAGGGTTTTCTGGGCTTGTTTATATTAAAAGAAAAGAAAGGTTTATAAAAGAGAGTGCCATGGTTGGCTCAGCCAGTCCCTTAAAATACAACTGTGATGCCACATAGCAAACTGACACGGTGGGGAGAAGAAAAAGTGGCATCTGCAACAGTGAGAACAGCTTAAAAGGAGCAGAAGTCCCAGAGAAAGGGCTCACTGTGGAAAAGGAAACAGTTTCATGGGAAGGGTGTTCAGTCACAGCTGCTTGGCTGATGTGCCAAATCCAGGCAGGCTTTGTTTGAAGCATGTCTGACAGACTGCTGAAAAGAGCATGTTCATTGAGATGCCTCCACTGCTCACTGCTGCAGCCTTTTTCCTTGGGAGCAGGAGGGTGGACCAAGGGCTTTGGGAGCTTAGGAAGCTTTGGCCTCCATGTCCAGGCACCAGTTGAGGAGGCAGCAGGTCACTGCTGTGATGTGCTGTCTGTGCCCACACTGGGTATGGGACAAACCTCCCAGCCCCAGTTGTCTCCCCAAAACCACTCAGAGTCCATGTAGATCCAGCCTTGCTCAAGGACCTCAGTGTTCCTCAAGCCTTCCTACCTGTTGTGGCTCCAGCATGCAGAGACCTCTAGCACATAAGAGCTGAATTTAAACTCCCCTGTCTTTGTAGAGTAATTCTACATGAAATTGTTTATCTCTCCCACAAATGCTGCAGTTACGCTACTCAGCTCCCAGAGAGCTGATTTTTTAAAATTCAGTTTTTGGAGGGCACATCAAAAAGCACAAAATTTACCCCCTCCAAACCACAAAATTCCAGTGAAGAGGTTTTCAGGCACTAATCTGTTTAAAAACCCAACTTTTCTCCAGTCTGAGGGACTGAAGTGGCTTTCAGAAAGGATTTCTTCTTGATTGAGGTAAGTGTCCCTAAATGCACAGCACAACTCTTTTGGGGTGTTTTGCATGACAAAGGACAAAATACAGAACTAACAATCTGCCATCTCCATACACCAACCTTCCGCTGTGAACCTCTGTCATGGTGTAACCCCAGCTGACAACTAAACACCACACAGGCAGTCAGTCACACACCCCCCTCCAAGGGTAATGGGGGGGAAAAAAGGAAAAAAGCCTTTTGATTTGAGTTAAAACCAGTTTAATAATTGAGACAAAATAATATGAATAATACTAATGATAATTATAATTGTAATGAAAACAGAATATTAACCCCAGGTGGAACAAGTGGTGCCCAATTGCCCAGTTGCTCACTACCCACTGATCTGTGCCCGCCTGTCCTCCAGCAGTGATTGGCGCCTCCCAGGCAGCTCTCCCAGTTGACACATTGGGCAGGATGTTCTATGGCATGGAATAGCCCTCTGCCCAGTTCAGGTCCTGGCTGTGCTCCCTCCCCCAGCTTCTTGTGCAGCTCCTCACTGGCTGAGCATGAGAGACTGAAAAGTCCTTGATTTGGGTAAACACCACATGACTGATGGTTTGGTTGTTGCTATCAATGTTATTCTCACCCTAAATCCCAAACCCAGCACTGTGCTGGCTACTGAGAGGAAAGTTAACTTTATCCCAAGCAAAATCAGGACAGTCTCAGAGGCTCCTGCCCATGGAGAGTAGGAAGTGCCTCACTGGAGGCAGAGATCCCTGGGTTTCCCCAGACTTGGTGCTACCACAGTGGAAGAGGCTTAGGGCAGAGCTCTGGGGGCAGATACCTGGGCCTGACCCAGTGCTGCAACTCTGCAGTTCCTGGAGTAGAGCAGGGAGACCAATACTGTTGCCTGTGCCCAGATGCCACCACAACGATGACAACTGAGGTGGCACTAAAGAAGGTCCAACCAGAAAAGTGTTTAGAGATGAAATCTAGGTTGGACCCAGGCAATGTCCTCCTTCACCTACATCCACTTTCTCCTCTCCTAAGGACAGGATTCTCCTAAGGCAGGATCCTGTGAGGTGGGACCTTGATGGGGCGAGATCAGAGAATGGCAGATTTGTGGGAATTGCCTCTCCTGTGGATTTCACACAGCTCAGCATTGTCCTTTCCTTCCTGGGCTGCCCCTACTGCTGTCCCTGCACTGCTACCAGTGCTCTGCTGCAAGACGTGCTTGGTGTATGTCAGGCAAGGAGAGGCTCTGGATGTATGGAGAAGATAAGTGTTATCATGAATACCCAGCTATGTGTGTGGGTTTTTAACTTATGTGGAAAAAGACAGAGGCACTACTCCAGCGCCCTTGAAAGAGCTGGACCTTTCTATATTTTCCATGGCCTTGTACAGAGCAACTCTGTAGTGCCCCAGCACTCAATGGTGGTCCCTGCCATGGGGCCACTGGGCAGCAAGTTCCTCCCTGCACTGAGTGTCAGTGCCCCCCATTCTCCCTGCTTTCCCAGTCAAGAGGTGGGGGGATGAAGGAGGCTCTGTTGTGGCATCCACCTCCATGACCTGCCACTCCTCCCCTTGGTGGCCAGAGGATCCACATGAGGAGAAGCTAGCAGGATGCAGGACCCTGCCAGTTCCCAGTACCAAGACCCAAGGTGATGGCATTCGTCTTTCCAGTCTCTCCCCTGCCCCCCCCCCCCCCCCCCCCCCCCCCAAATGTTCCCTCCCTGTCAGGGGCACAGCTTGAGCCATGAGTCCATCCCCACCCAGAGCCACGGGCGCAGCCTCGCCCCAGCACACAAATCCAGGCAGAAAGCAAAGATTGGGGCTTCACTCTCAGCATCAGCAAAAGTCACCTGCTTGTCTGTGAAGTCCAGCAAGACCTGGATGGCCATGGGGAAGCAGGTAAGGTGCAGGGGGGTCCAATCAGGATCACTGAAAGCATGGTACTGTCCAAACCACTGCCCCACAGCCCAGATCCCCTCCTGGGGTGAAAAATTGAGGACTCCCTTCCTCCTGACAGACTCCTGGGCCACTCCCACAGCCCACCAGTCCCCTGCCTCGGCCACCTCCACCTCCCAGCAGTGTCTCCCCGCATCAAAGCCCTGGTTGCCCAGCACACATGGCTCCGTGTCAAACCGCTCTGGGTTGTTGGGCAGCAAGGTCCACTTTTGCCCCCGTCCCACCCCTCGCTGGTCACTGGCCAGAATGAGGAAGGGGTTGGCAGTGTCTGGGTCCAGAGTCACGTCGGCTGGGGACAAAGGAGGAGAAGCTGCTTAGAACAGGCAACCCCAGTGCTACATCCACCCCAGCAAGAGAAGGGACAGGGTGAGTTCCTTTTCCATGCAGTGTGAAAACCCTTCTATCTCGTCTGTCCCTGGCTCCCTGCTGCCCCAGTCTTGTCCCTACCCCAGGGGCCTGCACACATCCTGGCCAGGGGGACCTCAGCTTCCTGGAGGAGGAGGCAGCACCTGAGTGGGTGGGTACACATCTGCAGTGCAGCCACCTGGATCTGAGCCTGGGTGCCTCTGGTGCTGCGAGAGGAGAACAGGCAGGTCAGGGCACAAACCAGTGCCAACCATGGTAGACGTTACCCCAAGACTCATAACCCACAGCCCCAGATTCACGTCTCTTTCTATGAGCAGTGGAGGGGGCCAAGGATGTCAGCTCAAGAGCCTTTGGTGCTGGAGCTGGGTCTCCAAGAGTTCAGCTGGAAGTGTTGCAGCCACCAAGTCCCAACCCATGAAAAGCCTAGTCTGGGGACAAGCCCAAGTGCTTTGACCTTCAATAGTTGTCCCACAGCAGAAGCAGGATGCATTTTCTCTTCAAGAGAGGACAGTTCCCCCTCCTCTTCCCTTCAGAAAACTCACCTCTTTCACTCATCTTCTCCACCTCATCCATCAGGATCTCACTTTCTACTCTCTCCATCCTGGATGCCAGCATATCTAGTCAACCAACAGAAGGGGAAACAGGATTCACTGCTGAAAGTGGGAATAGCAAGACTCAAGGACAGCCTGGAGATGATAAAAAAGAAGAAGGAATGATACCAAGGTCACAGCATCCAGCACATTTTAGACAGACAGTACTCACCTGCTCAGCCTGCAGGTTGGCCCCAGGAAACCAGGTTTGGCATGGGTTAGAAGGTCTTCAGTCTGCTCCCCACTTCTCTGATCCTCTCATCTGCTCACAGCTGGATTGAGTTTGCCCAGCACTTCCAGCTTGTTTGAGTGAGCAGGGCACAGTCCAGAGGGTCTGGATGGCCTAGAGAGCAGAGCTGGGAGTCTGTCTGGGTACCACCCCACTGAGCTTCCCCCTCCCTCTGGGCAATGACCTCCCATGCCCTGAAGCTGCCAGCCCTCATGGGACCTCATCCAACACTTGAATTTGGCAATTCCTCCTGTTCCTGCAGTGCCCAGTCCTGTTTACATCACAGGGTCTGCTGCGTGTCCCCTCCCTTGGCCCAGCTGCAGATGGGTGATAAGAGCCCCTGAGGAGTTGTTATTGGAGCCTCCTGAGGCTGGAGGAGTCTGTATCTCCCTGTGCAGGATGCTCAGAGCCCTCCTGGACCACGGCACCACAGGCACCTGCAGCCTGTTAGGATGGCACCCAGGGACAACAGCCACAGAGGAGTGGCCATGCTCTGGGTGTGCAGGCTGCATTTTGGGAAAGGGGGAGGTCTGGCTCCTGTCCTGGCTGTTTGCCCAGTTTTGTCCTGCTGCATGGATTGATATTGTGGAGATATTTGCAGGGCATGTGCCACCTCGATTGCTAAACTGGTCAATAGGGAACAGCATGTGCTGGGCGTTGCATCCCATCTCTCTGTTCTCCTGGCAGCTCTTCATGTGTCAAGGGATGATGGCCTTATTCCCAGTCACAGGGAACATGAGGTGTTCCACTCTTCTTTGTCACATCACTCTGGAAGGCACCAGCTGAGCACAAAAAAAGCAGGATGGAAGGGCAGTTGCTGTCAGGTGGCTTTGCAGACACCCACGTGAATTCTCTGCCTGCCTGAAACCCCTGCCTGGAACTTGGCTGCCTTGGCCAAGACCGGTTCGACTTTACACACGACCAGTTCCTTTTGCATCCTTTTGGCATGTCTGACACCTTGTCCTCCCCAGCTCTTTCCACTCCACATGGCTTTAGCGCTCACATCCTTCCCTAGGCACACGCAGTTGTCAGGGACACCCAGCTTTGATCCTCATCTTTGCACACCTATGTAGGATCCCCGAGCCCTCTGAGGGAGCTTCTCCCGGCAGTGTTCAGCAGCTGGGCGGCCACTCCCCAGCCCCGCTGCTTCTCTGCCACTGCTCCGGGTTTTTCACTATGCTGTAACCCAGCACCCCTGCCCGCCGGGACACGCCTCAGCTCCGCCACAGCTGCGGAGTTTCTGTCCCATTTCGTTTGCTAGTTCGGAGTCTACTCGTCCCTGCAGTTCCAGCTGCCGCTCCGAGGTTCCTGCCACAGCCCGAGCTCGCCATCCCGCGCCCGCCATTGCCGTGTGGAGAGGCGGCCGAGCTCGCGCCACAGCGCCCCCTGCAGGAGCGGGGGAATCATCACACCCGCCCTGTCCGGCTGGGAGCCACCAGCGCCCCTGCCGGCGATGGCCGGAACTGCACCAAAGGGGAAAGTGCCTGCAGCTGAGAGAGGCCGGGCCGGGGCTGTGGATCGGGCCGGGACCGGGACCGGGGCTGTGGATCGGGCCGGGACCGGGACCGGGCCTGTGGATCGGACCGGGACCGGGACCGGGTCTGTGGATCGGGCCGGGACCGGGACCGGGCCTGTGGATCGGACCGGGACCGGGCCTGTGGATCGGGCCGGGCGGCCGGGACCCGATCTGTGCTTCTGGCTGTCTCTGGGTCTGTGGTTCTGGCTGGGACTTGGTCTGTGGTTCTGGCTGTCCCTGGATTTGTGGTTGTTTGTTGTTGCCGCTGCTGTTGTTGTTTGTTTTCCTTGACGTACACATATATATATATATATATACACTAGTAAAGAACTGTTACTCCTTTTCCTGTATCTTTGCCTGAAAGCTCCTTGTTTCCAAGGTTATAATGTCTTGGAGGGAAGGGGGTCATATTTTCCCATTCCAAGGGAGGTTCCCACCTTCCTTGGCAGACACTTGTGTTTTTCAAACTGGGACAGTTGTCCAGGTCTGTGTCTCTGTGCCCTTTATTTTTTCCTTCCCTCTTTTCCTTGTCACCCCTTTTGGCCAGGTCCTTGATCAGGTGCCCCGTGCCTGGCTGGGTTAGGAGGCTGCTGCACCTGGCTGGGCTGAGCTGCACAGGCACTGCTCTTGCCTCTCTCAGGGCAGCAGATTTCCCCAAAGGAACTGTCACTATAGACAGACACACTCACAACAACTCTCTTTGCAGAGCAAGGAGGAAAAGAAGGGTAGTTTATTGTGTAACCTCGATATATATATATATCATTCCAAAGGTTACCAGGGATTGGAGGGTGAAGTTGCCACCTCTCTAACCACACAGGTCAAACGATATCCATCAAGTCTCGATTCTTCCAGAGAGGAATGCGAAAACAATCATTGTTTACATGAAAGTGCGAACTTTTCTACAAGAATGCAAAACATCAAAAAGCTATGAAAACATGTAAAAAGCAGGGCAACAGGAACCATCCTCAAAGGCCGCACCTCTTAGCTGGGGATTGCTTTCAAGCAATTTTTAAGCTGCTGCTGGGCTTAAAATTCACACCTGTGGGTGTGAATCCCGGCCCCATCACCTCCATTCTTCCCACTACCTCCGGGCTCGTGCCAGGGGTGGGCAAACTGCAGCCGGTGCAGGCGGCGCTGTGGGAGGAGGCTGTCACATGCAGCCCTGGAGAGTCTCTGCAGCAGGAGTGTGTCTGTGTATGCTGCCAGAAGTGCATATCCAGAGCAAAAGCATTACCAAAATCCCCCACATTGCTCAGAAACTTTCATTTTGGAGTGGAGGCAGTGCAGGAGGAAATGGGTGGCAGGCAGGAACAAAGTGGTATTTTTATTTCCTTTACGGGCAGGGAAAGATTTAGCTGGGACCAGGAGACCTCTCCGAGGTGCTGGGTGGTGGCCAAGCAGCTCCTCCTCCAGCTCAGAGTGCAGGAATGAGCTCAGGATGTCCAGCTATGTGTCATTTTCTGGAAATCTGCAGAGGGAAATCACCCTCTGGCATCTGCCAGTACTGCCTGTGGTTCCCACCTCTTATTAGCAAAGTGGAACCAAGTCAGTGGGCAAAAAGGGGGGTGGGGGTGGGAGAGCAGGGCAGAGTCAGGTGTTGTCCTGGCTGGGCCTTGGATTAGGGTTTTGGGTATTTTGCTTCCCCTGGTCCAAGGCCACTTCCCCACTCTCTTTGAGGTGCATGGAATGAGTCCTGTTTTGGTCAGGGCTTCTCCTTCTCGTTCTGCACCTGTTTTGTCTCTTTCTTAATGTGGAATCATAAAAACCAGAGCAGGCTGTCCTTTGCTTTCCCATGGGAAATCCCCACAACCTTTTATACTGGTACTTTGTGTGTAAAACACTAACTAATGTCAGGCTGAAGATGGAAAATCAATTTCAACCTTTAGCATCTGAGATTCTTCACTAGGCTTTACAAAAAGGGGCTGGATTCAGCAATGAACCCCTTTAAAAGTGAATTCTGCCTTTCTTTTTTTTCTTTTTTTTTTTTTTCTTTGTCTTCCCTTGATTTTCCCCCCTTTTGCCCTTTCCCTCTCCTTCCTCATCTCCAGGTGATGCTCCAGTGAAGAGGATGCTCCCCTGTTCCCAGCTCCTCTACTCTCTGCTGGCTTTTGTCACATACGGTTTTCCAAGTTCATGAGCAGCACTAGAATCCCCTGGATCCTGCTGATCTCTGTGGCACAGCTTCCAGTCTGAGTATCTTCCTGGCTGCCAGTCCAGCAGCTCCCTGTGAACAGCAGAGCTCAGAGCGGGGTCAGGCCTTTTCCATAAAGTTTATCTACTTCTGGGAGCACCAGCATCCCTCTGGCTCCTAGTGCATCCCTCTGGCCATGGCAGCACAGGTATTGGAACAACCTCACTGAGCCTGGGTGAGGATTAGATTATGCCAAAGAATTGATTATAATTTGCTGACATTTCCTTCCCTGTTTTTCTTGTTTTCTGCATGTTCCTGTTTATTGTGCTGTGTCCAGGGTGTGTTGGACCCTTTGGAAAACCAGATCAATAAAGGAAGAAAGACAGCAACAACAAACTTAGCCTGTGCTCTTTTATGTTGCTGACCTGAAGCAGCTTCTTCAAGGCGGCCCTGGCAAAGGATGCAGCAGAGCGCGTAACTCAAAAGTGATCTTGTCCAAAATGTTAATTTGCTTTTGTTTCCCTTCAGCCAGAACCACTTTGTCAGTGAGCTGAGTGGCCAATTTACTATAATCCCTTTTCTTTTAAATTTTCAAAGATGCCAAGAGTGCCTGAGACGTTTCTACTTTTTTAATTGATCTTTGTAAAGGATGAGAAGAGGTAAGGATATTTGAATTTTATTTGTAGCCAAGTTGTCACTTGCTCCAGCCAAACTCCCAGAAACCTTCCAGCCACCTCCATCATTCCTTGTCCTGCTTTCTGCCTGCCCTGAGCTGTGTGGGCACCATTTGTGCCCTTGAGAGTCAGAGGTTTGAAGAATTCTCCTGGCAGCACAGGACAGGGAAGCAGAGGGAGGGGTGGTGGCCTGGCCCCAACCCACTGCCCATGCTGCAGAGTAGAGTCCCTCTCCCAGCTCCCCTCAGCAGCTCTTCCGCCTGGTATGGGAATGCTACCAGCACAATGACCTGGTGTCTTGGTTTTGGAGACAAATTTCAGTAGGAAACACCATGGAATGAGTGTTTTCTCTAAAGGGAAAGGGTTTCAATTAACTCTTTTCTTCTGCCAATGAGAGAAATGGATACCAGGGCATGAAAGTGAAAAAAGTAAAACTGATTATTAACAAAGCAAGATACCCGCAAAGCATAGGAAAAAAGAAGAAAATTGAACCTTACACCCCATCCCCACCTCGCTGAAAGGAAAAGATGGTGGTTGCCCTTCGTTGTCTCTGGGAAGGGGGAAGAAAAAGTTCATGAAGCAGACAGGAACCTGTTGGAAATCTGGTGTGGGTTTTCTCACAGCAGGAGAAGCTGGTGGACTTTAACATCCCTTCTTTCACTGTTCTTTCTGGGGTTCAGACCAGCCAGGGCTGCCCCTGTGGGCTCCTCAGGCCAAAGAGAAAAATGAACCAAAACAATTCTAAGAAAAAAATCCAAAAAGCTGCTGAAAGGGTCTGCCAGTGAAAAGCCTCCAGGCCAGGGGAAGAAAAAAAGACAAAGACAAAGACAAAGACAAAGAAAAAGACAAAGAAAAAGAAAAAGAAAAAGAAAAAGAAAAAGAAAAAGAAAAAGAAAAAGAAAAAGAAAAAGGTGTGGAAAGGAAAGGTGTGGAAAGGTGCGGCAAGGTGCGGCAAGGCAAGGCAAGGGAAAGGAAAGGAAAGGGGAAAGGAAAAAGGAAAGGAAAAAGGAAAGGAAAAAGAAAACAAACAAAACCCCAAAACTGAACACCACGAACCCGGAACTCCTGGGCTCTGGCCCTGCCCCCTGATTCATCTTAAAGACACCACAGACATTTCTGGGCATAAAGCCCAGGAAAAAAAGATGATTAGGGAAAAAGTATCATCATAAAATCATTCCAAGACACCTGACCTGGCAGCACACGAACTGCCAAGCAGCATCTGCTGTGCCTGAGCTTAGGTACCACAGCAAATTCACAGCTCTCCCTTCTTCCTCTGGGTGTTTCTCCCAGCTCTGCTCAATGTGAGGGGACACCCTAACCCCATCACCATGGCCAAGGGCAAGAACCTCATGCTGTCCTGCAGCTTATCCTCAGAGCAGCACTCACAGAACACAGCAGTGATGTGGTTTTGAGAGCAGTTCTCACCCTCTGTGCATCACTACAAAGGGGGCCAGGACCAGTATAGGGGGCAGATGCTTCAATACTGAGGATGCACCAAGCTGCTGAAGGATGGCCATGCCCAGGGTAACACACTTGAAAATTTTCCATGTCCAGCTTTTTGACAGAGAGTTACACCTGTTTTGTTCGACATGGCTCAGATTATGACAAGGCTGTGGTGGAGTTCAAGGTAACAGGTCTGTAGTTAGTGTCCTAGGTATCCATAATTTACTTGCTCACAGGCAGTGCTCTTTTTCCCTGTCTTCCTGCCCAGAAGCAGTTTGAGATAGCTGCTTTAGAAAGAGGGTTTTCTTCAGTCGCATGTTAGAAAATACCAAGATTGTATCAGAGAAGTGAAATTACCCACCAAGTGGCCATAAAGAGCTTGTGAGATATGCATTCTCCTTCAAAAGTTCTTGCTATTGTTTTCTTCATATTAGAAGATGTAAGATAAAATTAGGCATTGGGTAATAGTTGTAGTTCGTGCATTTATGTTTTAATATCTGGGCCTGTGGATTATTTTGGTGCAGAACTGGCCTCCAGAGCAGATGTTATGCAAATGAGATTGCAAGAAATATCCTGACTGCAGGTGACATATTTCTGAAAAAACTCTTTGATTTGTCTGTGTCTTGTCAGGGAGAGAAACATCCAAACCACCACATCCCCCAATATCCAGCACCCTGCAGGTTCACCTGGGACCTCTGTTCCCACAGCCAGCAGCTCTGCTCCGCTCTTTGTGCTGGAGAGCTACGAGGCTGGGCGGATCCGAGTGTCCTGTTGCTCAGCAAGCTGGTACCCATGGCCTCAGGTGCTGTGGCAAGATTCCCGTGGGTGGCAGCTCCCATCCCACTGGGAAGACGCTGCCCTGGATGAGAACGGTCTCTTTGCAGTGGAGAGCAGCATCATCCTCAGCAGAGATGTGACCTAGGACCTCTCCTGCTTGCTGCAGCATGTCCCGCTGTGCGAAGCTGCCGGGGGAACCGGGATGGAGGAATGAAGGGAGGGTGTGCTCAGGGGATGGATGGATGGATGGATGAAGGGATGACTGGCGGCGCGGGGAGGGCCGGCAGAGACAGGCATGAACAGGCAGGACTCACCGTGGCGCTCTCGGTCGCGTTGTCCCAGGGTGTTGGGTCATCGTTCATGGTCTGTCCCGGTCTGAGCGTGTCCTGAGGCGGAGTGAGACAGAGAGAGGCAGCGGCCGGGACAGCCCTTTATGGATCAGGTGAGCCCAGCAGGGGCATGGGCTCAGCAGAGCCCCCCGGGGCATCGGCCCAGCGGCGTGCTCAGCACACGCCCATTTCCATTCCAAGCAGCTGCTGTTTTTATAGGGTTTGTGCAGCTGTGCTCCTAAATCCATCGGGAAGTGTAGGCTGGGGGGAAAAGGAACAGCCCTCAGTGTGGCAGACACCTGGCTGAAATAAACTCTGGAACTAAATGAAAAGGGAAAACCATCCAATACCCTTGGTCTCTCCCCTGCTGTGAAATCCTGTCCTACAGGTTTAGTATGAGAAATACATCCTTCTGTCTCATTTTAGCACCTGTAGATATTGAATGTATTTTTAATTTTTCCTTGTGTCACAGGAAAGCTCCTTTTTCACTGGGTTATTGATTTGGGGCTGGAAATAGAGCAGAGCAGAAATGCAATGGTGAACTGGACTAAACATACACCAAAATGCACTGCAGCAGCACATGCTTTTCTGTTCTAATTTTTTCTCTTGTACTTTGGGAATGAACAAGACTTGGAGACTTTATTTGCCTGGGGAGTCATTACCTTTCTCCTGGTGATACTGCTCTGCATTGGAGTCTTGCTGTGGACATACGTGTTAGCTTGTGTCTGATCCCCTGTTGACTAATGATATCTAATGTTTGGTTTTTTCCAAAGGAGAAGAAACCATGATGTAACTAGAAATAATGTAGTTAGAAATCCATCTTCTCTTTGAAAATCCCCCAAAATGCTGACAAAATGTCATCAACCTCAGACAAGTGCTTAATTGCCGAAATGTGAGGTACTTTTTGTCATTTTTTGCCAGTTTTTGGAGTATAGTGAGGAGCTGATTTTCATTCTCAATGGGATTCAGATGGAATGACCATGTATGAAACAGAAATAATCTCATTTCCATTGCTAGTCTCAGAGTAACCTCCCCTTTGGAGATTTCATTCTTCAGATCCTTTTTTCCCTGATGCCTATCCTTTGATGATTGCCACAGGCCAGGTCCTGGTTGCTGAGGCTCGTTTCCTTTATATCACTGGTTGTCTATTTAAAATGAAAGGTACCTTCCTGGTGTGGGGACCGGGGAAGGAGCTGGGCTGTCCTGCTGAGCCACCTCTGTCCTAACTGATGCAAGGGCTTGAGAAACACCTAGATGGAATCAGGGTCTTGTCCCGATGCCTGGGAACTTAAAGACCCAGGGACTTTAACTTCTGTCAGAAAAAGAAAGGTTTCTTCTCTAGTGAGAGGCAAAGAACAAAGCTGGCATTAAAGCCACATAATTCACTCCTCTGCCCCAGCACGGAAATGAAGCAATAATTTGTCTTGTCCTTTTAAGAAACTCTGACACTTTTGGGTGGCCTGGCAGTACCTCTTTTCCTTCTAACTGATGGGAAGTGATACATAAGATTGAAGGAAACTGATTGAAGGAAACCTCTCTCTTGCTCAGGGAAGATGGAGCTGGTGGGTCATGTGGGCACTGGAGCACATCCAGACCCTGCGGCCCCTTCTGCTGTGTGGGTGATTGTAACCTGCTGGGAGTTAACCAGTGCTTGTTGGAAGAGATGATTTTTCAAATTATTTGCATTTCTTTCTTTTCTTCATAGTAAAGCATCAGGACAAAATAGGTAAGTTTTACTTTCCATTCTCCAGAAATTGGAGAATTCTTCAAATGGAAGAATTTATGGTTTGCATTTCTGAGGGATATTTGGGATGAAAATGGTTTTTATATGTACAATTATGCAATTAACTTGATTGAGTTGATTTTATAATTTTAAGGGCAATCAATGCAGAACCACAGAAAGTCTGAACAGATGCCCCAACAATTAGCTTTGCTTTTCAAAGTGCTCTCAAGGTTCTTCCTTCTCAAGGCCAGAGGAAGCTTTTGGGTAGCACTTTTTGTTTTGCAGGGGCCTCAGATTTCTCAACATTGCAGAGCTCAGGCACAGGGGACTTAAGTACCTCTGCAGGTGGCATTTAACCCTGTGCCTCCCTTGTTGAGGCAAACATGCCCCGTCACAGCTGTTCTGGAACTGGAGGCCAGGCTCAGGTCTCCAGCAGGGGGGTGCTATTCCCTGTGCATGGCAGGGTGAGGGAGGGTGGGCGAGATCCCCAAAGTCTTGAGAAGAAAGGCCATGAGGATTTCCTGGTCTGAAGCTTTTCTCTTATGAGCAATTTCAGCCTCCTTCCTATCCTGACAAACTTACCATGGGAAAAATGCACCGGTTTGGTGGTGATGCTCTGTACTGGTTTTGTTTTCTAGCAATGTAAGCAGCAGCACTGCATAAGTCTCATTCCTTGTCTCCTTGGTGAAATCCTCTGTGAAAAATTCCAGGCTTTTTCATTCATACTCCCATTCTGTCCAGCTGTTCCTTTTAGGCAGATATTTTCCTTTGCCATTCTCTAGCCTTGTAATCATGTTAAAATTCACCCTAAACAGTCATTAAATTTTTCCCCTGAGTGGTTGTCAGTGCTTTCTGACACTCCTTTAATTTAAGTATTGAAATTCTGAACAGTTTTTTTTCTTCAAGGGAAGATTACAGAAATCTGAACTTTAAAGAAATTTCCTATACAAATACAGATTGTTTGATCAGTAAGAAATTTTTAAAAACCAAACTTGCTTGAAGAGCAAGGAAGTTTACCTGTTTGTTTACTTGCTCACAGAGTTCCCACAGAATAATATTTTGGCTATTACCAATTAACCCTTGGTAAATTGGTGCCAGTGAAGGGGGAAAAAATGATGAGGGGAAACTAAATACAGGTCATCTGTCCTTGCAATCAGAGCACAAGCCAGTGCATCTGCCCCCTCCATCGCAGCCTGTCCTGACCTGTGGGGTCCTTTAGTGGCGTGGGGGTCCCAAGGAAGGGGCTGTGCCACACAGTAACTCGTGTCTGTTTGTGTTGCTTGTTCAGGGGACTGCAGTGCAGAAATCAGTGAGTCTCTTCCTCTTCCTCACGAAGAAATATTTAAGAATCTCTGTTGGGTGATGGGTTTGGTTGATTTTTTTCACTTTTAAAGTGTAAAGTAACCAGAAAAGTGGTTTGGGTTGGGGGGAAGGAGAATGAATTTGAGAATCAAGAATTAGAAATGGATAGAGCCTTTTCACCTAGTCAGACACTGAAGTTTTGAAGCAACACACTGTGAGATGACTTTCACAAAGATAACAACTAAGAAAATAAGCAGTAACACTGGCATATCATTACCTTCAAGTATCATTACCTAGTTCAAGTGTGTTTGATTATCTCTCACCTCTGAGGTTTTTTTGGGGTTGTTTGGTTGTTGTTGTTGTTTTATTTTGTTTTGGGTTGGGTTTTTTGGGGATTTTTTGGGGGGGTTGTTTGTTTGTGATTGTTGTTGGGTTTAGGTGGGTTTTTTTGGGGGGGGATGTTTTGTTTTGTTGGGTTTATTTTAAGCATGGAGAAGATATGTAGTGCCTACAGAAGAAGGTAATTACAGTTTGGTCTTTCAGAGTGTTGAATCATTTTTCCTGCTTTATTCTCCCTTCCTGGCAGTTCCCCTACTGCAGTGTTGCTGGTGGAACCAGGGGTGGTTCTGCCAACCCTCCCTTTAGCAGAGGAAGAGTAACACTCAAACTCCTTGTTCATTTGGTGCATGCCCCAGTTTCAGGCGAATCTGGAGAGTCCTGGTCCTCAGTGAACTGTGTCCTCACATTTCCCACCTGGGTTCTTCCGCCTGAAGGTCTGCTGACAAATTGTCTTCTCTCTTTGCTTCTTTTTCTGTTCTTTGCACTGACATTGTGACCTTGTGCACCTTCCCCTGCCACAGTCTGCCAGCTCGTGCTCCCACCCCGCTTCTTCTTAGGCAGCCCAAGCCAAGAGCTCCCCTGGGGTGAGCTCTGCCCTGAGGTGTTGGTTCCATCTCACCTGCAATGAACGTTGTTGCTTCTGCTCCATGGAGGAGGGTGAAGACCTTGGCTTTAAGCCATGGGAAAGCCCTTCTCAGCTAGGGTGAGCTAAGACCCACCCCTGAATACCTCATTTGGTATATGAAAATTGTTGCTAGAAAGTTCTCAGTTCTCATTATTATTATTGGTCATTTTCTGCCGCAATATTTTCCATATTCGTAATTGCCTTCCCCCATTGGATTGTCTCCTCAGATCCCCGCCTTAACCCTGCTCTTTTCTACGTGCATAAAAACCATTGTTACCCTGGACCCCACGCTTTTTTGGTCTGCTCCTTATACTGTGCAAGCCGTCTCGTTGGTTATTTTTTCCTTATTGAAATTCTGTTTCTGGACGACCGAATCAGCATGGTCTCTCTCATAAAAGTCACTGAGGGTGGGTGTCCTGAGGCAGCTACTTGTTAAATTATCCAGGCTAGAACCGGGTGCTTCAGAATGTGATTCTGGATCCAGACACAACCCACCGAGACCTTGTCCTGCATGATGATAGCAAAAGTGCGAAACAAGGTGACACACAACAGGACATCCTTGAGAGATTTAACCCATGCTGCTGCATGCTGGGCTGTGATGGCTTCACCCTCAGGGAGACATTACTGGGAGATGAAGGATGCAGGATGGATGTAGGAGGATGGGCTGTGGGGTGTCTTTACAGAAGATGTGAAAAAGAATGATGATATTGAATTAAAGCCAGAGAAAGGCAGCTGGGCAGTGGGGCTATTGACAGGGTACTTCCTAACTCTCACCTCTCCTGACTGTACTCTCCTTCCTGAAATTAGTACTCCCAAACAGATCTGAATCTCTCTGGATTATGAAGAGGTATGAGTGGTATTTTTCAGTGTTTATGAGAGTATTTCCATATTCACATTTCCACTGGTATTGTCTGAGAGGAAAAAAATCCACTTTTGGTTCTGTCTGGGTCCTGGGATGTCTCAAAATATGACTGTGATGAGTGGGACTGGGTAAGATAAGGCTTTTCTAGGAGAACTTGGTAGTTCATAATCACAGAAGGATTGAGGTTAGAAGGAACTTGGGGAGGTTTCTGTGGTAACAAATAGCTCAGAGATGGGCTAACCTGAGGGCTGCATTTGGTGTCTTTGGACCTTTTTGGCTGAGTTGTGTAGGGTTTCCCAGGGCAGAGATCTTGTTACAACTCTGGACCCTCTGTCCAATGCTACATCTCTCTCAACGGTCTGAACCCAAGTTCTACTGAAAAGATGTTCCAGGGACAGGTGTTTTTTTTTGAAATGAACACAAATTACTTGGTGTCATTTGTCTGTATGTGTGTCGACATCAAGGCTGTCTGAGCAATGTCTCCTGCTCCTTTCAGCCTATGGGATTTGCAGGCACTTAGGAAAAAAGGCTCACTGCATCCTGCTGGAGCCAATGAAGTCCTATCAGCAGGGCTGGTCTGTTTGGGTAAGGAAAGAGTTACAGAAACAACAATGGCAGCAACATCATGTGTTTGAACAACACATGCTGAACAAGAAACCACTTCAACCAGAACCTGAAGAAATCTGAAACAAAATGGTTTTTCTGCTCTACTGACTCGTGACTCTGGAAAGAATAATAGAAGATGTCAAGAAGACAGATTTATTGTAGAGCTGTGATTAGTTTCAAGCTTGCAGTAAAAATAGCTTTTGGGCTAAGGATATAAATTTGGTGAGCTTCACAAATAAAGTAAATTCACTTACACCTAGCTTCTGTCTCTTGCCTTCATATGTCACACAAGTCCATGGCCGTGCCTGTCTCCACACCTGCCAGCAGCACAAACCCTGGGGATGAGTTCACCTGTGACCTGGCAATATCCCACACTGTGAGATGGGCAACTCCTGATTATTTTGCTGCAGGGGAAGCTGCCTCCTGCAAGGGGAGGAGAGAAGTGTGTTCTTTCTCAGACTTGCTTTCACACCAGGTCCTCCAGTCAACTGGTGTCCGGCAGGCATGGACCTTCGCATAGGAAGGTTTCACCCAGTGTGGTGGGTTTTTGCTGTGAGATAGGATTAGGAGAAAAGCAAAGCATGTTTGAACTTGAAAGGGTATAAAGAAAACTTTATTAACAGATTTAAAAGGAACATAATAAGAAAATCAGAATAAAACCTTCAGGGCACCTTTTTTCTCTCTCCCCACACTTTTCTACTGACAATGTGGAGACATTGGAACTTTTAGTCAGTTTGCTACCTCTGAAATAGTTTATTTCAGTTCACTTAGGGAGAAGAGTTTCTCTTGCCATACTATGGGGACTTCTCCACAAGAAAAGAGTTTTTCTTGTGGTTTCAATGTCACTGCAAATCCACCACCCAGGGCATAGGAAAAATATGTTTGCAGTGTGGAAGTCCTTCCCATGTTGCAGTTTTCTTACAGCTGCTTTCATGGGCCATTTCAATTTATTGGGGTTCTATTTTAAGGATGAACTGTTCTAGCATAGAGCAAAAGTTCTCTTTGTCCATCTCTGGGACCAGAGGTTTTCTACTGCTATCTCTAGGGCAAGGTTTTCTTATTTCTTCATGTTCAAGTTTCTCACTGAATCTACAGCAACGTCCATCTGCTTCAATTCCTGGTGCCTCAGTTCACAGATGTGCTAGAGTGCTACATCCCCCCAGTGCATTTCTATGAGTCACAAGTGAAAAAAACTAAAGTTTGATATACTAAATATATCTTCACCATAGCTTTACAGGATTTTAAATCAAGCTCAAAGCATCTCTTCAGTCCCCTCCATCTAGAATTAACTTTTCCTTTACTGGCCTCAGAGTGCCATGTTATTATTTCTATGTGTTCACCTTTTTTTCCTTTTTCTAATTCAGGAGAGAAATGGTCTTCACAGAGTCATTTGTTCTCAAGCTTTACCATTAAGTGGAACAGTTTTTATAAAGTCTTGTAACATTGAAAGGTTGATCTGGTCCAAGCTCTGTACTGGGAACACGGCTTACTGTGCCTCCCTGCTGGCCACGCGGTCTCTGCTTGCACCGTGTGAGCCATGTCAGCCTGAGTCTGCCGGAGTGATGAAAACAGGAAAAACTGCCACCAATGCCTTTATCCTTGTCTGTAGTAAAGCTGGCTTAAAGCAGCTGGGCACACGAGGTTCATTGCCAGCCATGCCGAGGTGTCTGTGTGAGATTGCCCCGGCCCCTCCGATCCCGGCCACGTGGCTGCTCCCGGTCTGGAATGGCAGCGGCTGCAGAGCTGCTCCTGGCCCCCGGGCCACTCTCTCTTCAGCTGCCCCCAGTGGTAACACAGTCTCTGTCTGGCACAGTCTGGCAGGCTCTGCTAGGAAAGGGCTTGTCCTTGCTGGCAAAGAGCCCCAGCTGTCTGCTGAGAAAGGGCCGGGTGGGCTCCGCAGTGAGGGGCTCAGCAGCTTGCTCACCACCCGTCCAGGAGCAGAGATCTCAGCCAGGCTGTGGGGCCAGCCCAGACCCGGCCACACAGGCCAAGCTGAGGTCAGCCCAGACGCAGCCCACCTCCTCCAAGGTCAGAAGCCAAGAGAACTATTCCTGGGTTTGTTTTTTTTTTTGTTTTAAGATACCTATTTACAAAAGGTGTATCTGCTCTTTTCATTGGTCCAGTCAAGTGTCAATATTACAAAATTGCCCAATTAGAGTCAAACCAGAACACCCAGATACAACTGGTAAGGAAGGAGACTTCAGTACAGGTGGTGAGTTAGAAGCGTCCAGACCTTTGTCCTGGAGAAAAGGTGAAATGTCCGATTGTATCCTGGATGAGATAACCGGCGCTTCATCTCAGGTCACCCACCCTTGGCGTCTTTATGAGAGAGACACTCTGATTCGGTCGTCCAGAAACAGAACTTTTTAATAACGGGAAAATAACAAACTATAAGCTGTGCACCGTACAAGGGAACGAACTGAAAAAGAGCGGGAATGTCCAGGGTCACAGCATTTTTAAGCATGAACATGGGGGAGGGGTTTAGGGTGGAGAAAGGAGGGATAGTCCAATGGGGGAAGGCAATTAGGAATATGGAAAATATTGCAGCAAAATACAACCAATAACAACAATGAGAACTGAGAACTTTCTGGAAATGATTTCCATAAACCAAATGAGGCAATTGGGGGTGGGTTTCACCCTGATTGAGAGCTGACTCATGGTTTGGAGTTAAGAATTCCACCCCTATGTGCAGGGCAGACTACTACAAAAAGGTAACTTCATAAAGTGTGCACAGGTCTGATGATCTATTCTGTCAGGAACAGGAAACAGTTAAAAGGCTGTGCAGTATTAGAGGAACTGAGATGGATGTGGACAGGTGGTTTCAGAACCATGTTCTTCTGGCAGGCACTGAAGACAAGCACCTCAGAGCTGGTGACCCACAAAAGCAGGGCTGTGCTTCAGTCTCCACCCTCCAGCATCACACTAGATCCAGAATTGTCACTTCAACAACTCTAGACATCCATGAGCATGGGCTGCAAGGAGAAACTGTACCAGAGGCACACAGGGGACACAGTAAAAAAATTATGAATGCTCACAGTGGGTGACTCTGCTAAGGGACCATGAGGTCTCTTTAGCAGAGAGCCATGTGAGGTAGCCTACCTTCTGGCAGCTAAGGTCTGAGATATTGTTGAGAGGGTGCCACAACCTCTAAAGAGCATAGACTGCTCTCCACTGCTGCTCTTCCTTGTGGCACAAATGACACACAAAACCTGAGAAAAATCAAGAAAGATTACAAAGCCCTGGGGGGTCCAAGTGAAAGATATTGGTGCCCAAGTAATCTTTTCCTTCATTTTGCTCATAAGAGGAAAGGGAATAGCCAGGAATACATATATAATACAAATCAATTTCTGGCTTTGTGGCTGGTGCTGTCATGGGGGTTTGACTTTTATGATAACAGGACATTCTTCAATGACTACAACCTGACAGCAGGCTGGACACCTTGGACAGCTGGGCTTTAAACTGAAGGACTTGGGGTCGCTCCCACCATCACATCCAGGATTCTATAGAAACACAGAAAACTGTCCACTTATCTCTTACAGCAGTGGACAGGATCATTTGTAGCTGGGCTTTGGCCTTCTAACTTTCTCCCTGCTTAACCTCCCAACAGCCTCATAGTCCTCCTGAATTCCCTGCCCCTTTTTCCAGAGGTGATAAATGATCTTTTCCTCCCTGAGTTCCAAACTTATCTGTTCAGCCAAGCCAGTCTCTTCCCCACCAGCTCATCTTTCAGCACGTGGGGACAGCCTGTTCTTGTGTCTTGAAGATTTCCTTCTTGAAGAATGTCCAGCCTTCCTGGACCCTTTTGCCCTTTGGGGCTGCTTCCCAAGGGACTCTCAATCAGTCTGCTAAACAGACCAAAGTCTGCTCTCCAGTAGTCCAAGGTGGCAGTTCTGCTGTTCCCCTTCCTTATTTCTCCAGTATCAAAAACTCTGTCACTTCATTATCACGGTGTCCAGATGGCCTCAGCTGTCACATCCCCCACCAGTCCATCTCTGCTCACAAACAGCAAGTCCAGCAGGGCAGCTTCCCTGGTTGTCTCACTTTCCAGCTGTGTCAGGCAGTTCTCTTCCACACACTCAGGGACCTCACAGACTATTCTCTCTCTGCTGTGTTGTATTTCCAGCAGACATCTGGTAAGTTGAAGCCCCACACAAGAACAAGGAGTAGTGACTGTGGGGATTTTTCCAGCTGCTTATAGAATGTTTTGTCTGCCTCTTCTTCCTGGCTGGTCAATCTGGCCAATGATCTTTCCCCAATCCTTAACCATAAACCTATGTGTTTAACCTTATCATTGCCATCATTAAGCTCAAAGCAGTCAAAACACTCACTCACACACAGTGTTACCCCAACTTGGTTACTTTTTGCCTGTCCCCTCTGAGTCTACAGCCACCCACTGCAGCATGCCAGTCATGTGAGTCATCCCACCATGTCTCTGTGATGGCAACTATGTCATAGTTTTCCAGCTGCACAATTTACTCCAAGAGTAAATTTTCTTCCCATTGGCTGGTACTTTGTGGCCACCACTTTCATTGTGTTTTTTTTGATTCATGAAGGGAATAATGTTGATCACTAATTTTGTTGTTTATTAGTTGTGCTCACCCCCAGTCAAGGACTTTTCAGCATCTCATGCTCTGCCAGTGAGGAGCAGCACAAGAAGTTGGAGGGAGCACAGCTGGGACAGCTGACCCAAACTGGGCAGAGGGATATTCCACACCATAGAACATCCCGCCCAGTGTGTAAACTGGTAGAGCCACCCAGGAGGGTGAGGAGCAGCTGACTGCTGCTCAAGAATGAGCTGGGCATTGGTCAGTGGGTGGTGAACAACTGTATTGGGCTTCACTTGTTCCTCTTGCATTTTATCCCTCTGTTCCCTTTTCACAAGAATTATTAGTATTTGGTTTATTATGATTAGAGGAGGTCTTTCATGGGGTTATTTTATTGTTAAACTGTTCTTCTCTCAGCCCATGAGCTTTAACTTTTCTTTCTGATTCTTCCCACCAGGGGCAGGATGGAGGTGACTGAGGAGCAGTTGCATGGTATTTGGTTGCCAGCTGGGATTTAACCATGACACAAGCTCAGTGTCACAACACAGACCCTTCCATATGTCCAAAAATGTGTCTGATAGATCAAGGGAAATCAGCAGGCAGAGTGAGCCTAGAGATTCTGCTGATTTGGCACAGCATAGTTTTTAGCATTGGAGTAGGGCACAAAACTAGCTTCTGTGAGAAGCTCTTAGAAGCTTCACCACTGACAGAGCCAATCTCTGATGGCTCTGAAGATGGACAGGCTGCTGGCCCAACTCAAGAGTTTGGTAATAACTCTGTGTTGACATATTTGAGAAGGAAATCAAAATGGGATGTGGGCAGTTTTTTCCGAGGGGTGGCAAGGTGCCACCACCAGGGGCGATCCCAGCTCCAGGCGCAGCCATACAGTCACCACAGCTGCCACTATTTTGGCACAGCCCACAGTGAGCCTTGCCTGCTTGGCCACCCCATGCCAGCCATGCTGTGGGCAGAAAGAGCAGTAGCAGCAGCAGCTTCCCCTTCTCAGCGGCCCTCATGAAGAGAGGTGTTGAAAGAATGGTGGCAGGGCTGCAGTGGCTGCCACAGCCTGTGTGAGGGTGGCAGGGCTGCATGGCTGGCAGCGGAAACATGACAAGTGATTCCCCAAGGCAGAACTAGATGAAATCAGCCTCTCAGCTCTGCAAGATACTGCAGAAATCTTTGGATTGGTGGGATTTCTTAGCAATGGTACTTATGAGCAGTGGTTTTTTCCTCCAAGTCAGAAAAAGAAGAGGTAGTGAAGATTTGGAAAAAGACAATATGGTGACACCAAGGTCAGCGGGAAAGAAAGAAAGAAGGTGAGGAAGTGCTCCAAGTGTCGGAATCAAGATTTCTCCACAAGCTGTAGTGAGGACTATGGTGAAACAAACTGTCCCCTTGTAATGCATGAAGTCCACGGGGGATGAAGAGATCCAATCCATGAAAAAAATTGTTCATGCTGGAGCTGGTGGATTCTAAAAAAGCTGTGGTCTAGTGGGAGTCCTGAACAAAGAAAAAGGGCCCCTGCTTCCAAACTAGAGCAGCCTAGCCTTAAAAGACTACACCCCATGGACTAGTGACCCATGACATGGCAGTTTTGGGAAGACTCTTTTGCTCATGGGAGGGACTCACGTTACACCAAGTTGGGCAGGACTACTACTTGTGAAATTAGAACCATGTTGAACCATGATCACAGAGGAAAGAACCATGATCTCCCACAGGAAAGATCCCATGGCATGGCAGAAGAAAAAGACTCCTCTCCCTAAGCAAACTGAAGAAAGATCTCAAGTGATGAACTGAAAGGCTTCTTTTACTCCTCATTATCCTCCTATGACTCTGTTAATGTTAAATTTACTTTATACCTTTAAGTTTGAGCCTGTTTTGCCCTTAGAGTGTTTTCTCCCAATCCTTATCTCAACCCATGAGCCCTTCATTATGATTTTCATGGGTGTTTAACCAGTGTCAAACCACAACAGAGACAAATTCCTTTTTCTTAAGTGCTCCCAGTCTTTAACAGCAAGGATTGCAAATGACATGGGATTTATGAGCTAAAACCTATGCTTTGAATTATATTTGAAAACAAGTTGGTAACTAGTACATTTTAAGACCATCCTTTCCCCTCTGCAAAGGGCCATGCACTGCAAATGAATGTTGGCATAGCATATCCCGAAACAATTGACTGTTGCTGTAATAACTGCATACCTGTTCTGTCCCCTCCCATAGATTGGGAATGCAACCCCATAAATTGGGCCCCACAATTTGAAAAGGATGTGAAGGTCCTTGAACGAGTGGACTCAAATGGGTAAGCAGGAGGAGAACCAAGCTGGTTGGGCTGGATGGCATGCCCTTGAGAAGCAGTTGAGGGTTCTGGTCTTGCCTGCTTTGGAGGCTGCTGTTCTCTGCAGATTCCTGAGGACGGGACATGTAGAGGAAGGTGCTGAGCTCTCGTCCCTGGGATCCAGGGACAGCACGCCTGGAAACGGTTCAAAGCTATTCCAGGGAAGGTTCAGACTGGATGTGAGGGAGCATTTCCTTATGAAAAGGGTTATCAAACAATGGAATAGGCTTCCTTGAGAAGCAGTCAACACCCCTGGCTTGTCAGTGTTAGAGGCATTCAAACAATGGCCTTAAGGACAAGCTTTTTTGACTTTTGGTCAGCCCTGAAGGGCTCAGGCAGTTGGATGAGATGGTTGTTGTAGGTGGTCTGAAATATTCTAGTCTGTTCAGTACCTAGGGCTGGCTGCAGGCTGCTGGGTCCCACCGGTGACACAGCAAAGCTTGGTGAAGCCCTGGTACTCTCTGGAGAAAGAGCCTAGGGGTGGGTATGAAAGGTGTATGCAAAATACAGCACATGGCCACCTACTCATGAAGAACTGAGATGTGATGAGCCATCAGCAGCAGCAGCCAGTATTGGTTGTTCTTGGTGTTACCTCAAGTAACACCACTTGCACACATTCATCTCAGTACTTCTATGAGTGCCAGAGAACCTATGAATGAAATTCAAAAGCAAATGAATCGAAATGAAGTCAGTTTTGTTTTTAATAAAGTCAGGTATTCAGTATATCATCCTGAGTTTTGCTGTGCTGGCTGTCCAAGGGAAAGGGAGGATATTCTGACACTCCAGCAGGCTTGCTTGGGACACTTCACCCTCTTCAACAAGAATATCAGCAAGGGACCCTTAAGTGTCCATTGACGTGAGTCCTGAGGTCGTGACATTCACCCTGAAAATGGTGCTACAGGATGAAATCGCAGCAGGAATGGGCAGAGCCAAGCAGTACAGAAAGGGCACCGGATTGCTTGCTGAAGTTGCAGTGTCTAATATTAGCCACAGGTTGGATACTTTAGAAATCCTTTAAAGATGGACAGAGATCCTGGGACAGCTTTCCTGCCTGTAATCCCCTGGAGCAGCAAACTCAATAACAGGTCTTTGAGGCTTGTAACCCAAATCCTGCCAGGCTGCACAGAGAGCACAAATGGCTCTTGGATACTTCTGCCTGTACTTAAAATAGGAACAAAGCTGCTCCCATGCGCTCCCTTCAGAGCCGGGGGAGGAGCTTACATGGTATCTGAGAGTGTCCATGCTGTCTGCATTGCTCTTCTTTCTCCTACACTGACAAAGTTGTACCTTTCACACAAGATACTGAACTTTGGCACCAGGCAATAAGACACCTTCTCTGCATACCCAAGGTTGTAAGGATATTCTAGGACAACCAATTGAGGTTGATACACAGCAAGAAAAATGTGCAAGTAAGACAGTGCAGCAGACGCCAGCAGCAGAAGCAGGTAAGCAAACTGCAATAAGCAGTGATGGATATGGGATGTGTGATGGGCTATCTCTGCACAGAGAATCTGAGGTCCCTCTGTGATCCTAAACATTAGGGTTCAGAAACCAAATAGCACAGTAAAGGCAGACACCAGTGTCAAAATATTGGGGGGTGGGGTGGGGTGTGAGCTGGAAAGAGAAGAAGTGGAGCTGTGTCAATGGATATCACCCGTCACTGTAGGATTTAGGGCAGATTCCAGGTAGCAAACAGTTGGGAGAAAGATAAGGGGGACCTGATGTCCCCAGACAAAAAAAATCTTCATCAGGCTTGAACAAATGAACAAACTAAGTGGCACAGAGTTCAGGATTATCTAAATGGGAAAAAGGAAAATACATAAACCAACATATCCATACAATGGTGTTAACAGGAAGCTGTATATTATCTTCCTAGGGAATAGTGTGATCAGCAGTAAAGGAATGTCTTGAGATGGTGTTAACCCTCAAAGAGGAGCTGTTATTCCAGAAAATTCATAGAAGACATTACTTTTACAAGAATAACCATTGGTTTATGGAAAATTACCTGGAAGATTTTCAAATTCTCCTCATCAAGAACATTCTATAAATCCCATCAGTTAGTCTGCATTTCAGGGTAACCAAGATGGCAGAGACCTGTTCAAAGCACTCCGAGCATGCTCTCTAGGAAAATATGTAATTTATAAAGGTCCTGTGAGTAAAACTAAGCTCTTGCTGCTGTAATGTGCAGGCTTTGATGACATTCACAGACCCAGGCTCTGCACCACTGGCTCATACATTCTGTTACATTACTGCAGTTCTGTTTTTTGAACTGCTGGCCTCCTTCGGCCTTAGTCATGAATAACCCTATACCCCATTGGCCACAGCCAGTGCCAGAACAGTGCCACACCTGGTGCGGTGAGCAAGCAGATGTGAAGGCACCCAGGTGGAGCTGGAATTCATAGCCTCTACAAAAGTAATTGACAGCAGACTTGGAACAGAGATACCTACTTTCTGTGAAGACAGTGAGGATTTATTTTAAAGATCTGGCTTTGCAGATGACATGAAGACTTTAAGATTCCTCAGACTGTTAGTGTTAGGAGTGTTGGCATGAGTAATGTCACTGATTCAGAACATGAGCATTTCTTGAGAGGAGGTTTGGTGCAGTTAATCATGGTTGGGCTCTTCTTGAGAAGCATAAGTGATGTGTCAGCCCTAGTATCTACCCCAACACACTCATTGCCTGACCATAAACATGCCTCACCATGATCTACAGGAAAATCAGTTTCTCAGTTTGTCTGTTACTGATGACTCCTTCAAAATTCCCAACTTGCTCTGCTCTAACAAACAGCCTTTAAGTGATAATCAGAAAGGCATGTTCAAAAGATAGTCCTGTTAGCAACAGCATCTTGTCAAATTTCAGATGTAAATAATTGCACGTTCTGCCATGGGCTACATGTGCAGTTCAGTTAGACACTGTCTTATAGCATCCTCTCTCAAGACCTGAGGAATTGCAGTATCTCCTGAAGACAAGCCTCCCCCTTTCTTCATAAATAGGATCTATTTCAAGAGTAGGTGAACTAATCCCATGAAAATGCTGTGTGCTGGTCTTGAGTTATAATGGCTTTGGGATCCTCATTAGGATTGAGAGGTGAATGAATATGACAGTAGGATGAAGTGTCATGAGAGTCTTAACTCAAGAGTGACTTAAATGCAAGAATTTTGTTGATGGGCAGATGGACCAGTAAGGCTGAAATGCCCAGAAGCTCTGCCCAGATCATGTGCCACAACAGACACAAGCATTCACTCACCATTGCTAGACCCGGGCACATCTAGCCCTGGGGGTACTTGGTTGCATTTGGAGTTTCATAGGATCACAGAATGGCTTGAGTTGGAAAGGACCTTAAAATCCATCTCATTCCAACCCCTGCCATGGGCAGGAACACATTCCCCTATCCCAGGTTGCTCCAAGCCCCATACAGCACGGCCTGGAACACTACCATGGATGGGGCAGCCACAGCTTTCTAGGGCAAAGTATGCCAGGCCTCACCACCCTCACAGGGAAAAATTTTTTCCCAGTATCCCACCTCTGAACACAATATCATCCTGTTCACAGTGGACATCTTCTGGGTAAATGATTACATTTTTATAAACCTGTGTATACTCATAAATATATTGTCATAAAAATACTAACTCAGCAGTCCATATTCTGAAATGATAAATGATTTTTAAGTACTTCATACCCTAATTGTTTCACGAAGTATTGAACAAATCTGATAGGTAAGAGACTGTGTGCCCATTTTTGTCCTTCAGACTCCTTCGGGTGTCTCAAGGTACAAATCCCAAAAAGAGTGGTATCTTTCATGGCTTGAAGGCAGTACTCTGCAGAGGGATTGAGTAGCAGTATTCAGCACTTGTAATTCTAAACTCACCATGATTTATAGTTATAGACTGCTGAGGCATGCAGGGTTAGGACTTCTCACCAAGGCTCTGTGTTCTGAGCTGCTTTGCTGTGCAGAGCCTGGCAGGTTTGTGCAGGGTTGTGCTGGTGCTGTGGGTCGTTGTGCTCTGACCCTCTGGTGAGGACACACAGATGGATCCTCCTGAGTGGGAGGACTTGGGTCACACCTCTGTAACTAAAAGAGTCACAGCAAACCCAAAGGAAATAGAAGGCAAACAACACCTCAGCACTCTCCTTTGCTCCAGGGGCCTCAGATGTTCTTGTTCCACCGATTGCACACACTGAAACAAGCAGACTTTTGCTCATGGAAAGCCCAATCCCAATCGTTTGGAAGTCAGTGGGAGTTTGTTCACATCAGTGGGCTTTGGATCAGCCCCAGAAAAGTCGGCTTTATAAATATAGGCATTGCAGATCAAGCACTATTTTAAGTTTCAGTGATGCCTCTCGAGGAGATACTGGACCACCTGCTTGTAGGAGCACCAGGGTCCCCTGAAACTCTGAGGCCAGAGTTTCCTGACAGGATTGTAGCTCCCTGTCCCCAGTACTTCCTGCAACTATATTCTCCCATATGCTGTGGCAATCTGGCTACTGTAACAGAGACTGTTTACAAGCCCTCCCTTTGCCAGCCTGGACTGTGCACTGACTAGTGAGGATGGAGCAGGTTGTCTCAAATGGGTAAGCGAGAAAACTATTATCAAGTCACTGCGTTTGTTTTAAAATTGTTCACATTTCTGTCTGCAAAGGTATTTATAAACATGCTCATCATAACTGTGCTGACTACAGCTTTAGAAAAGTCTGGCAAGAAAGAGCTGATGAACAGCATTTCAGTGAGACAAGGCAACAGCCTTAAGTGCTCCGAGAATGCATTATATAGCACAGGAACAGCAAACAGGATCTGTGCTCCCAAGGCTTGAGAGCAAGGATGACGGAGTGGAATTTTTTTTGGCATGCGTAACACAGGACAGAATAGATCATCTTAAGGGTGTTTTTTCCGGCCTTACTACACAGTTTTACTGCGCTGATTCCAAAGCCGTGGTGACAGAAGGACGCTTTCTCCTTGTTTCGACTGATACTGTGTATTACTTTAACCACTGTTTTTTCCGTGTAAAGAGTACCTGGCAATTTCCGGGGGCTGGCGGAGCCTGGGCCCCCGCCCGATCTCCCGCAGGGCAAGGCAGCGAGCAATGGCGTACAGGGCGGGCCGGCCGGGATCAGAGGTCGGAGCCGGGGCTGTACCGGGGCTGAGCGGATCGGGGCTGTTACCCGGGCGGAGCGGAGCGGGCAGTTCCCGGGGCGGAGCGGGGCTGTGCCCGTGAGCGGAGCGGGGCAGTGCCCGTAGCGGAGCGGGGCTGTACCCGTGGCGGAGCGGGCTGTCCCGGGCGGAGCGGGGCGTGCCCGTGCGGAGCGGGCTGTAACCGGGGCGGAGCGGGGCTTGTCCCGGGGCGGAGCGGGCCCTTTTTGCCCGGGGCGGAGCTGGGCAGTGCCCGGGTCGGAGTGGCGAGGGCTGTGCCCGGGCAGGAGCGGGGCTGTGCCGTGGCGGAGGCGGGGCTGTGCCGGGGCGGAGCGGTGCTGTGCCCCGGAGCGGAGCGGGGCTGTGCCCTTGGCGATCGGGGCCTGTACCCGGCTGACGGGGCAGTACCGGGGCGTGAGTCGGGGCCTGTGCCCGAGACGGAGCGGGCTGTGCCCGGCGGAGCGGGGGCTGTGACCCGGGGCGGGGCGGGCTTGTAACCCTTGGCGGAGCGGGGCTGTACCCTGGTGCGGAGCGGCTGTGCCCGGAGCGGAGAGGGGCTGTGCCCGGGGCGGGCTGGGCTGTACCCGGGCGGAGCGGAGCGGGCTGTACCCGGGCGAGCGGGCTGTACCCCGGGGCGGAGCGGGGCAGTGCCGCCTGGCGGAGCCTGGGCTTGGTGCCCGGGCGGAGCGGGGCTGTGCCCGGAGCGGAGCGGGGTGTCCCGGGCGGAGCGGGGCTTGCCCGGAGCGGAGCGGGATGTACCCGGTGGCGGAGCGGGGCTGTACCCGGGCGGAGCGGAAGCGGGCAGTGCCCGGGGCGGAGCGGAGCGGGCAGTGCCCGGGCGGTGAGACGGGCTGTACCCGGGGGCGGAGCGGGGCTGTACCCGGGGCGGAGCTGGGCTGTACCCGGAGCGGAGGCGGGGCTGTACCCGGCTAGCGGGCTGTACCCGGGCGGAGCGGGCAGTGCCCGGGGCGGAGCGGGGGCAGTTCCCGGAGCGGAGCGGCTGTACCCCGGGGCGGAGCGGAGCGGGGCAGTGCCCGTCGAGAGCGGGGCTGTACCCGGGGCGGCGCGGGGCTGTGCCCGTGCTGGAGCGGGGCAGGCCCGGAGCGTAGCGGGGCTGTACCGGGGCGAGCGGGGCTGTACCGGGGCGGAGCGGGGCTGTACCCGGAGGCGGAGCGGGCAGTGCCCGGGACCGCCGCCGCCGACATCGCCTCCGCCCGGGCGCCCATGGGCCGCTTGCGAGGCGCTGCGGAGCCCGGGCCGGCGCCGCCCGCACGGTAGGGCCCGAGGTGAGCGGGCGCGGGCGAGTGGCCGGGGGACCCCCGGGGCGGCGCGGGGCGGCGGGGGGGGGGCCCCGAGGTGAGCGCGCCGCGTGGCTCCGCTCAGCCGGGGCGAGCACGGGCGTGTGCGCTTTAACCCGTTGCATGCGAAACAGGGAATTGAGGAAAATTTTCTTGCTGGCATGAAAACTGTTCCCAGAGAAAAGGCGCAAAGCTGGGCAGGTGGGCTGAGGTTATTTCGTTTGGGTTTGAATTTTTTTAGGAACATGTTGTCTAATGATCAAATTCAAGTAATATTACGACAAAAACCCACCACCAACAACCAACTCTTAACTTCAGACTGGATTGCCAAAACCTCAAAAATAATATACTTGACAGCAAGATTCCACCTTCTGGATCGTTTTAAAGTCAGACCATCTGGTAGGTTTTTAGGGAGTAAGGAAGTGGGATAAGGAGTAAAAGTCAGTGCCAGGCATGAGGTGAGGGTTTTCTTGGAACACACAAACCAGTGTAATACTGTTCAGTCCGCGCTGAACTTTAGCTCACCAGATTGGAAATGCTTTTTATCTACATCAGTTTATCATCATTTAGATGTAATTCCTATGGATTCTGTTAAATAGTTTTTGTCCAAGTCCAATGACAGGCGTGTGTGAGAGGTGCATGTGATAAGTTGTCTCAAAGAACCACCCCTTATCCTTCAGCCAACAATGATAACTGGGGTGAGGTGTGATACTCAGTTGATTGACTATGATCTACAGGTCATGTATATCAAGGATACCCATGAGGCTTTTATGCGTAGAGAATTTTTTTTGTAATTTCTGTTAAAAAAAAAACCAAACACACAAAAACCACACAAAAGAACACACAAAAAAAAACCCCAAAGCGATTTTTAAAACCTGGGATTGTTCACTGAAGATAGCTGTTAGATGCTTGTATTCAGAAGCACAGAGAAGCTGCTAAAGTGGGTACGTGCATTCTGCATTAATTCAAAAATAGCTATTTAGAGAATCAAAGCTGCTGAGAGACTATTACTGTTTCCAATCTTTGATTTGCATATTAATGTTA